>VZRV01006906.1:99661-266595 GCA_013398115.1 Falcunculus frontatus | reverse complement strand
AAAAAAAAAAAAAAAAAGAAAGAAAGAAAGAAAGAAAGAAAGAAAGAATTACTTTTTAAATATCAGGGAAAAAAAAACCTGGACGAACTTTAGAAGTTGGTCCAATACCTAAAAACAGTTTTTAGAACCTAGAACTAAGCTGTTATTCATTCCCCAAGAATACCCACTTCTCTAAAACCCTCCTTAGGATGCCAAAAAGTTCTCAATATGCTGTACTCTATAAACTCTCTAACAAGTAAACAGGAATTAAATGCTCCCCTGCATAAAGGAGCATTTTTGCACCTTCCTGGTTTTCTTTTATTGTAATTTGAGAAAAGAAAATTAAGTAGCAGTAAGCACATTATTACAGTTCCATTCTAACTTTTCTTTTCAAACATTTATTAGAAATACCACTCTAATAAATTTATTTAGAAAGAACTAAAAAAAAGGTAAGTTTATCTAGTGAAAATGAATATATGGTGCTTGCCCTAGGTTACAGTATAGATGTATTTAAGTATTCTATTACCACCAGCTGTGGGCCATTAGCTGTTATCTCCTGCTTTAACCCACCCCTGATAACAGACAATGGGCCATCAAGAAACTACTGCATGGCTCATGGACTTATCTCATCCTATTGTGAGATGCTCCACCCAGGAGGGAGGAGCCAAGCATTCCCACCTGGATATAACCTGGCCCTGGAACTGCCTAAGGCAGTCCTGTCTACTGGGTTCCCAGAGGACAAGAGCTACCACTGGACCTTGAGCTGGAGACCAGACCTTCCACAGGATCACCACTTCAACTGAACTACTTCATCCGGACTGCTACCACTACCCTAACTGGGTGTCAGGTTGTATCTGACTCTGTGAGTGCTTTTCCTTGTATTATTTCACTTATTTATAATTTTTCCTATTAAATTTTAATCCTGACTTGTGATCTCCCACTGGTTTGTTTTCAAACCAATACAGTGCTCTATAGACTTCTGAAAAAAACCCAAATCTGAATGTACGCTCTAGGGCTGCACCTATGTGCTCCAACCACATGTGCTACCCATCAAAAGACCTGGCTAAGCCAGTGGACAGCAGTGCCCCCAAAGCTCATACAGTGAAGATTTTTGGGTCCTCTGTCCAAAGAGCTTCTCTGCACAGAATTACTTCCATCAGTCTGTGTCACTTGTATCTCAATAGCTCTGAGAGATTAATCACTACCCAGTCTGAGGCTGAGTCTCCAGCTGAGCTCATAATTTGCGCACTTCCATCCTCATTTCTTAACTCAAAGGAGGAGTAAGCAGGAAACTCTGTGAAGAACTTAACCCTTTCCATGATCTATCATAGAAAAGTGCATATACTTAACAGAAAGATATAGTTCCAGGGCCACTATATTCTTTCAGACAGCACATATCATACAAAAGTTTACTATATTTACAGTTAGACATTGCACAGTTTTTAAAATTCCTGCAAGTAACAAAAACATTTGGCAAGCTATACCTGTTCTTGAGGACTTAAATCAACTTCTGACATGACGTTTTGATTCACTTGATCTCCCTCAGTTTTAAGGGCAGGATTAGTATCCGTTTCTTCTTCAAAATCTTCACTGTAGTTACCTAGAAGAGTAAAATAAACATCAAATAGAATGAATACTCAGGGAAGATAAAGCAGTAAGAGACAGCTATTTCCTTTTCCCCAATGCCTCGTCTAAGAACAGCTACTGCTAATATTACTCCTTTTATAAAGGCAACAGAAAGTTTCCAAAACTGAGTGTGGTAATAAAACTACAGTGAAAGTCACACATAATGTCTCTAAATTCAAAGGAAGCTTGCCTTGTGATCAGATATGCTTTGTCTCCTCAAGGTGTACTTGAATTGACCCCTTTTATTCAATTACTTTCTCTCACTTAGGGGTGAAATGATGCAATTCCTACCCAGTAGATAAAGTACTCTGTACATCCACTTTGACAACTTCAGCAGTTTTGAGGCTCAGAGTCTGTAATTTTGCTTCTTATGACCTGCTTTGGTGGGCCAAAAGCCACTCTCAAGAGTAAGCATTATTTAAATACAAGTGTGTTAGAGAATGAACTACAAAAGCAAGCCAAAGGCTTTTCCTTTAGTTACCTAGATCCTTCCACAATTTTCAGTTCTCTTTTGCTGTATCTCTCCCACTCAGCTCCTGTGGTTACAGGCTCCAGTGTCTGCATTATCTGTAACACTTAAACCTGGAAGCCTTGCAAAACACTGGTTCATAACGTGTTCTGTGTTTATGGTTTACAAATATATCCTCTTTATGCTTGGGAAATTCAAGCCTGACAACAGGACCTCTCAGAAGTTCAGCTAAATACATAAATTTGAAAATACAATCCGTTAAATTACAGGAATACGCTCTATTACGTGCCAGCAATGAAGCATGAAATAAAGAGACATGACAAGTTAAAGACAAATAAGCAAGAAATGTAGCATGGAAATTTGGGAGGAAAATTAGGCAAGAGTAATACTGCAGGTTGCAGAGATGAAACTCAGGCATGAGAAGATGGCACAAAAATACAGATGACAGTTAAGACACTGCAGTAAATCAAACATCAACTTTCAACATCAGAGGTTTTTTTTCATTTATGATTGATAGAGGGTTTTTACTACTTTTTTTCCTTTTTTTTTTTGTCTTTTGGTTTACAATAGATAAAAAATCCACTTAAAAAAAGAAAAAAGCACAGAAGCAAAAGTAAACCCCTAAACCCCTCTGTCTGAATAACAGCTGCACAGTCAAAATGCAAAGACAGCCTAAAAGGCTGATGTAAGAACTACAGGTAAGAGAAAAGATCGTATTACCAGATTTCTCTTCATGTGCAGATTCTTCTTCTTTTTCAGTATTTTCATTTCTGAGAAATAAAATGAAAATTCTACTCTCTTTTTGGACAGCAAATAAATATACTTTTTTTTTGAACTCTACACTGATAATTCTTACAATTAGTAATAAAAGAATGAACCCGAATTTGTCCAACAAATCAAATCAAAGGTAAGAAAAGGGGAAAAGTGTCAGCAAGTATTAAAATACAGCATTTCCCAGCTAAAATTCTCAATCTAACTCTTACAATTACTCCCTTTCTCCACTCTCTTCAACATCTACATTAACTTCTCAAAAAACGTTTTTATCATCAAGGTTTGCCTCCTGTTCTGACCCTGTCATTCTGCATTAACAAAATAAATTAAAAAACCACCTGCCTCTCCTTTCTTTCCCCTTTTCCCATAAAATTAAAGTTTTGTCCTTATCTAAAAGCTCTCCAGAATTCTGCCCCTCCAACTGTTTTCATATCAGAAGTTGCCTTTGAACTCAGCATTTTCAACAAAGACAGCCTGAACTTCCCCTTCATCCATTTCTCTCACAGATGTTTGAACTTACTTTCACATAACTGATTATAAATGGGTTGCCCTAGTCTATTAAGTATTTTTCCTCTAGATTCATTTGTAATATTATGTCTAAAGGGACACAGAATGTTTCCTGATCTATTTCCTTGTTACTATCAGTTGTTATCTCTTCATTTAGTTACACCTTACAATTAAGAATGTTAAATTGACTTGTTACTATTGAGTTATGCACAAGACTGTGGAGCTACATCCACTCATCAATAAGTCCTGCTCCCACTTTTATTTATTAAGCTCACTTCTGTCCTTGTCTTGAAGAAAAAAAGCCAAACCACAATAAACAAACAAAAAACTGACTGGATCATATACAGGATATCATCCAACGAAATCTCAGTGGCCATACCCAAGCCCACATGTGCCCATTAATACAGTCCATAACTTGTCTTCCCTCTAAATTACCGTACAAATGGTGCTAGTATGACAGAATCATTGGAATCCAGCTCTTTATTTAATCTTGAATAATCAATAGTAGAGGACGCTTCTCGTTCAAGCTTGGCAAAGAAGACCTCTTTTTCTTCTTGTTCTTCCAAGGTATCCAATCCAACTCCCACGACACTTTGATTAGGCCCAGAAGCTAAAACTGAATCTAAATTTCAAAAAATGAGAATAAACTGTGTCTCTGCTGCATGAATAGCTACACAGAATAGCCATAACAGTTACAACAACTACAGACCTACTCATAAAATATTAGTGGTATCAAATCAACACAAACTAGTATTACGAGCCTTCAGTTCACAAGATGCAGCTGACGGAACTGAAGAATCCCATCTTGAAATTAATTAAGGTAAACTGCTTTTAATAGTAACTTATTTAGATCTAGTTAACTTCAGGGAATGGTTGGGCTCTCAGTTCTCACCATTTGTTTCCAGGCTGTCTCTACTCAAAGAGACAGCATCTCCATTACTTTTCTGAAGCTGCATCTTTTCCACATCCATATTTTCCCGACTTTGTCCCACAGGCTGTGAAGTGTTCTGCATCTTGACAAAGTTTCCATTGGCTGCAAGCATTCCTAGGAAAAAAGTTGCAATATTCTTGACTACCATCTAAAAGCTATTTGTATGACACATTAGTCTTCTAGTCTCCTTCCAGAACCACCAGTTTTAATCTCACATGGCAATTGTAAAGACAGGCAGTCTCACGAGTCGCATTCACCTAATTTCCACTGATTCTCTAAGTAAATCTTGTTTAATTAAGCTATTATAAACATTATCTTCCTATTCTATTTGCACACATACCTGAAGTTCAGCATGAGTCAAATGTAACAACTGCAAAAATTGAGTTACTGTCACATTACTCACAAAAGACGATCACACACACAGACCCTACACAGAAATTGACATTTTGTTTTTAAAATGTTTAAAAGCATTTTTTATTTTAAAAACAGTTTTTTTAAATTTGATCTACTACCTCAGGTCACCACAGATTTTTTAAACTTGCTAAGCCATTGGCTTAGCAGCTACATTTCACTTGTTGCTTAAAGGTTTTAACAAAAAAAATAGTAATCAAAGTTTCTTAAAAGTCACTGATAAACACCCAGTTCTCTCATTCTATATCTTTATGCAACTATAACTTGCAGTTGCTCTCCTTATTGTAATTGCACTGTTGGGAGGGTTCGACATCACCTTAACAACTTTATACTGGCTCTCAGGCAGAATGCTGCCTTATCTACTTCCTTATGGAAGACTAAAAGGCAGATACTGCAGGACATTCCTTGCTCAAAAACTCCCTTCTGCCTGCCTGCCTGCAAAACACACACGTTTATTCTTAAATTCTGAGCAAGTTCTCGCTGGAGAAGGGATAGGAGAAAAGCTGCTTAAGCATTTTATCAAATGACGTATGAAATTATTTAACAGTTCTCACAGAAGTGAACAGAAACTAAATCCATCTTTTCCAACATGAATTGTCAGTTGGTAACACTCAGAATTTTTCTTTCTGCCTGGCCACATGATGTTTGGACTGTAGCTGTGTCCTTGACTGAACACACCAGGAGGGGTGAAGACACTGACAACAGCTCATTTCCTGCTGCAGGAGATCCATCCATCAATAACACTAAATCAGTCTTCCACGTGCTGACCAAGTGCTTCGGCTCTGGGCTCTTCCTCTGTTCTCTACACAGGCCCATAGAAGTCCCATTTAAAAAATGCCATACTTGCCTATACTGTGACAATGGAGAATCCTTTCCCTTTGGTACTGAAAATGTATTTACAGTGAGGGAGGGTGGAAAAGTAAGAGTCTCAACGTCTTTTCCCTCCCTACTGGGCAGCCCTCAGCACATTCATTCTGATAATAAAAGCCTCCCTATTAAAAAGTAGAATAGGTTTATTTTCTTGATTTTAATGACAAAGTCCCCTTGCATGTTTTATTGGGAGGCTAAGTGCATAAGATTCCACATCCTGAAAATACACATTACTGTATCTAACAACCGCTCTGTCCTCAATATAGAGTTCTGACTGACTTGCCTTGCACACAACAAATAAATGTCAGAGACGTTGTCTAAAGGTCAAGCTCCACATGTATAGAAAGTTAATGCCTAAATAAACACATATTGCTACATTGAAAAGTAGAAAATGGAAAGCCCAAAGTGCTGAACAGAAGTAAAAAACTACAAATAGCCCATTTCTCAGGTACCCAAATGCAGTAACTTAATTACTTAATTTACTCAGATGGCACTCTATTCTAGTTATCAAGACAGCAAATAGGAGTCTGTTTGCAGACTCCTGACTTGGGTCACAAGTTTTTTGCAGAGCTTTTGATTAGCCATAATCTCACCAGACCTCCAACACCCTATTTCTGAATGAGAATATATTAGCAGAATCAAATGCTAACTGCAACTGACCTCCTACGTAGAGAGTTGCAAGAAAGGAGAAGGGATTATACATCAGTAAAAAAACCAATTAGAGTGCTTAATAGAAGAAAATTTTAAAGAAAAACATTTTCCTGTAGTTTTTTTATTTAAATCATCTCATATCCAGTGAAATTTCTCAGCAGATGTACATTGATCTTGAAGGTTTAAAGGGATTTATGTAAGCTATCTAATAATGTTTTGCCAGTCAGGGTTTGAGTCAAATCAGAGGTTTTTTAAAAGAGCACCTTCCATAATAACCTGAAAATCAAATACTGTTTCTGCAGCTATTAAACTCTGCAATTTAGCCACTCACAACCCCCAGACACATCCCCCATTGCTAGTGAAGGCAAGAATATTTGTTTTCTCTCACCCTACACAATCTGAACTCTGAGAAACCAATCAAACTAAGAAAAAATATCAACTCATACGGATTTAATAGTCTTTTCATCTGTTTTTGGCTGTTTGAATAGTCCCACTGATTTCTGTGAGGCTAGCAAGAGTAATTTGTTTTTGGAGGGTGGGTATCAGTTGCTTCTTGTAAAAGCTTCTTAAATAGTTGTCCTGAATGCCAAAGATTTCACTACCTGTATGTTTACACACACCATTTTGTAAGGCTAATAATACACAATACTCCTTTTTGAAGCCCAGTCACTTGAAATTAATTAAAATAAGAACCTGAGTTTCACTTTGAAGAATATTTCTAACTACCACACTTGCAGATAAACTTTTAAAAACATAACTACAAAGGACTCAAACTGATAATGAGAAAACATCTATTTCAAAAAGTAACTTCTTTTTTCTAATCTGACCAAGACAGTCAGAATTGAGTCATTTTACCTTTTTAATATCATATAAAACACAGTAAATTTGTTACCCTCAGAACTGTCTGGACTGTGAGAAGCGAGGGTTCCTTCTTCTTTGTTTGAGTAAGAATCTTTCTTGTCCTTATGAAATTTTTCCAACATTTTGGATTTAAACAAAGCCTTGCTGCGAGATGCACTGGAAGATTTAGAGGGAACTACTTCTAAGTGTATATAAACATTTATAAATTTTAATACATAATGGACAGGGAATAAAGAGAAGAATGAGATGTGAGACTTCAAAGTGACACTTCTGAAAACGTAATACAGTTCAGTTTCTTGTACATTGAATTACCTCTAATTTTCTACCTATAAGTAAAAACTAAAGTTAATACTTGTAACTTCTGAAAATATAACTACTCTTCTCCATCTTTATTTTTAAAAAGGATAAATTCCTTCTTGAGCTATGTATACTTTGCATTCAAATACACTGTTCTAAGAGCTCAATAAATGACCTGAAAACAAAGAAAACTAGTAAAACTACCTCAACAGTAAAAGGTTTTACTACGAGGTTTGAAAGAAAGCATCTAGACTGGTTCAAAGAAAAGTGGGAAAACATAGGTACATAAGTATAAATGACTACTGTCTTTATCACTGTGAGGTATAAGAACTGCATTTGTTTGCTCAAACCCCTGTGAGGACTTGCTCAGCAGCAAATACAACAAACACCTTCCATTCACATCAGCAAAATTTTTAGATAATAGCACCTATGCTGAAAACTGTGCTGTCATGATCAAAGAATCATAGAATGGTTTGGGTTGGGAGGGATCTTAAAGATCATCCAGTTCCAATGCCCCTGCCATGGGCAGGGACATCTTTCACTAGACCAGGTTGCCCAGAGCCCCATCCAACCTGGCCTCAAACATTTCTAGGGATGGGGCATCCACAAGATCTCTGAGCAACCCATTCTCACCACCCTCACAGCAAAGAACTTCCTCCTAATAACTAATCTAAACCTACTCTCTTTTAGTTTGATACCATTCCCCCTTATCCTGTCACTACATGCTTTTGTAAAAAGTCTCTCTCCATCTTTCTTGCAGGCTCCCTTCATGTACTGCCAAGGCCACAGTTAGGTCACCCTGAAGTCTTCTCTTTTCTAGGCTTAACAAACCCAGTTCTCTCAGCCTTTCCTCATACAAGAGGTGCTCCACCCCTCTAACCATCCTGGTGGCCTCCTCTGGACTCCTACATGACAGCCACACCACAGCCTTTACATACCTTAGGCTAGTCAGATGGTCTGTGTTAGGTTTTTCCATGTTTAAATTGTCACAGTGGAAGAGGCTTCAGAACTGAATAATTCAGATAAAACTCTTAGTTATGGGTCTTTTGAATTTACCTTGACTCAGGAGAGAGTAGTCTAGGACACTGAGCAAAATACTTCTGCTATTTAGAACAGGAGTATAAGGATGTGACCAGAAGTTAACACAGCTCAAACATCCAAGATAACTACAAGAAGCTGGTGCAGCAAGGAGAGAAACGCTATTAAATCCATTCTGATACAATGCATAGGTCCTTTATTCCCTCAACTGATGTGTAAGTCCACTAGCAAGGCACTACTTCTCTAGATTTATATTCTCCCACATTAACTGGGAAACTAGAAGTGTTGACAGCATATCTTCAATTGTAAATAATGCAAACACCTGATACCTTTTAAAAAACAGTAATTTAAAATAACTACCGAGGTCCTCCTAATGCTGATATTTCAAACATTAATCCTAATTTGAGAAATAAATTAATTTTTAGTGTTTATCTCCCAGACCGAGATGCTTTATAGCCATTCTATGCAAATGAGGCTTATAAAAACAGAGCTGCATATACACTCTAGAAAGCTAACACAGGGAAATGTTCTATAGGCTACATCCTAGATCACTAGTATGATCCAAAGACCAAGTGCCAAATATTTCATTGTCATGGTTATCCAAAATATTACCAATCTGCTTGAATTTAACACCAATGCCATGCTTAAATTAGTACAAGTTAATTGCTATTGTATTTTACACAGAAGTATTTAATGGATCAATGCTTATAATTCCTACTTATTTGCCGGAGTTTCTTTTCAGATAACATAAAAAGTGACTTCACATAAAAGCCTGAATCTAAAGTTACACTGACTAAAATAATCCTGCAGATTAAAAAAATTTAAGATTTTCATTTATACCATCTGCTGTTTCTATTCCAGGGGCAGCATGCACAAAGCAGCACAGTGGTCAGCAAAGGGAAAAGAACCACATTGACAGAAAATAAATAAAAATTTCAAAGACTGCTGTCTTTGAAATTAAACAAGTAGAACAATGAGTATTAATATTTCTCGAGTATGAAATGCAGGAAGTGTAAGAGACTTTCTATTCACTAAACAGGTGAGAGCTTTTTGTTCAGTTTTTTGAAGTTATTCTCCCCTTTCCCCAGGCTGACGTTCAATACTGTCTGTCCTACTACATCATTATACGTAGTCATATATGATGCTATGACAATTCAGCAAAAGTTCACACAGTTATTAGTTTCTTCTGAAAATGACAAAAGAAGTATGTGGCAGCTCAGTCAAATGGACAATTTGCTAAGGATTTTCTATAGGAAACACACTAGTAATACAAGATTGATACTGAATAAATATATCAAAACATATTTAATCAAATACCAGACTGGAAATCTGAACGGGGACTCTTTTGTTCAGTATTTTCCACTACTTCGGCATGGCTTTCTGTCAGTTTCTTCTCTTTTCTCACTTTAACAAATTTTATTTGAAAATCTTGAAAAGACAAACAGCAGGAACAGACAGGCAAGGGAGACAGGACAGGAATTATTAGTATCAAATTTCTTTTTATCATTTAAACGACAAAAGCAAGTAGAAAGGACATTACCTAGGTCTCTAACCTGTTCAATATGGAAGACAGTGTCTTGAATCATAATTTGCATATTTCAGTTTAAAGCTGAAGAACAAATAGTTTAAACGTGCCTAGAATAACTAGTGGAGTTATTTTAAAATCTACTTTATCCTTCTCAGTCAAATGAACAGAAGTAGTCTACATTGCTACCACTAACCTACAAAACCAAATGAAAACAGGCTATTAGTTTAACTCCCTCCTTATTTCCTGGCACTTCTGTAACAAGCCTTGGGGAAAAAAAAGAACAAGACAACAAAAAGGTGTAGAGCCTGTATTAATCTTCTTCACTTTGTCTTTCAAGAAAGCATGATATAGGTAACGAAGTAATTCAAAATCAAAACCTCAAACTGGAAGCAACGTATCAGCCTGGTTTATTACACAAGCTAATTATCCAGGCTTTCTTCAGATAACATTATCTCTATACAGTCACACCCAAAGACATCAACTTACACATATGAAGCATGTATTTGTAATGAATGCAGTGCCACACTGTGTATGAAGGTAAGATTTATGCATTTATGTAAGTTTGATTCGTGATGATAAAACAACTTTAAAAATACTATTGCTATTAGCTGACAGTGTATTGGTTATGTCCTACCTGCAACCAACGAGAAGGTTCAAGCCTAGAAGGACACACAAGGATCCCCATAAAATTTTGAAGCATGCTGACATTACACTTTCCAGAAATTAAATTCAGCTTCTTTTCATGTTTTTTAGCATCACAGCAATATTATTATTTTCTCCCACAGGAAATTATTTTGCTATTTAGGGGACATTTACATATAACCTTACAAAGAACTACAAGTGTAAATCATCATTTTCTCAGACATCCAGTGCAGTAACTTACATTGCAATGCTGCTGTGCCATCATCCACTTTTAAGAGGTCTGAGCAACACACTACACAACATACACATGCTGAGAATATTAGCCATGGCAAAATGGTATTTGACAAAGTACTTGGAAGCATGCAAGACAAACAGAGAGATGCACAGAGGAAAATAAGAACAGTTCTGGAAGCCTACCCACACTGAACTCCTTCCAGTCACCTGACCTGATTTTAGAACATCACAAGTGCATCTATATGAACTAAAATTATAGCACAGTTTATGGTGTGTACACACATGTATAAATGCTCCTTTATGTGTGAGATTCATAATTCTCAGTTAATAGTCCCATAAAACTGCAGAGGAAAACTCAGTTTATCCCAAAGGTGGCCCAGCTGATCTCTGCAAATGGCTCTCTTTTGACTCTAGGTTAATTGCCCTACAACTAGACCCTACCTTGCAGAAAGGCATTCATCATGGTACACATTCTGCGACTGCTACCATTTGCGAGTGTCCAGGGTGACAAATACAGCCCTTTCCGCATGGGATGACACAACCCAAGCCATAGAGCTACCCCCTTCTTGCCAAGACAGGAAATGGAAAGCCCTCTAGTAGGAATTAAAGGCCTCTCTGCTTGGCAATATTAAAGTACTAGGTGGGATAACACTTTCTGCATATGCTCCATGAATGTGGTATTCTACACAGAGTGGTGACAGGAGTAAACGAAATAAAACTAATCTGCCTGGCAAAAATGGTGCTCAGGGAAGAATCCTGTGCACAGATCTGGCACATTTGGCATACACTCCTATATTCTCAGTTTTGTTATGTCCAACTGCCAGGATGTTGGATCTCGGAGTCAAAAGGCATTACACACAGATTACCTTCAACTCTCTCCAAAAAAAAAGAAATCCAGCCCCTCATCAACCGTATAAACAGACTAGCTTCTTTCACATGTAAATTGATTCCATACTGGCAAAACTGGGTAGGCTCACCTTCGGAATGTTTTTCTATTAAATGAGAAGCTTTTCTTAAGAGAAACCTTAAAAAGTTTACCAGATATTTCATAAATCACTAAATTGTAGATCAAGTATGTTTCAGCTTTACCTCTAGTTAACCTGCATAGCTGATAAGATAATCTTAAAAATGGCAGTGGTGGAAATCGTTTGAATGGAACATCTCCATATAATCACATTGTTTCTTGTGATTCTGTTTTGAATTTTACTTAATCCACACAAGCACTGTTCTCTAGAACTTGTAATCACCCTGCCCTTTAAGAACCTATTCCAGTGTGTTTTGTACCATGAGAAGTATCAAAGTTGGGTTGTCTCAAGCATCTCAGAAAAACCATGAAAACATGCTGAACTTCTAAAGTCACCAGAAAATTTTCTTTGATGTTACGTAGAAAAATGAGGTCATGCTAACATCTTAATTCTCACATTGCCCAGCAAGAACACTCTGTCATTAAATTACTTTAGAAGCTGTAAGGAAATCATCATATCTCATAACTACCTGATAAGAACTTTCTCATATCCATCTGAGTTTTACAGCAACATCTTCAAAGACCAGAAACAGGTAAGAAGTCCACCTACCACCTATTAGGGTTAAGCCTAAATGGCACAACTGCTGACCAGGATTTGACTCCCCACTAAGACAACACTGACAGGATACAATTAGTCTTAAAATCTGAGACTGCCAGCAGTATTTTAACTCTGTCAGATGAAAAACTGATTTTTGTAACTTTCTGTTAAGGTCCACTTGCAATTAATACAAGTCATGAAAATTAAGAAACCACTAGTTACTACAAGAAGGAGAGGCAATCACCCTGTGGAAACTCCCTACTCATAGACTTTACTACCCAACAAGAAGACAATGTAGAAATTAAAGAAATAGAGGTGGAAAGCTTGCAAACAATAATATATTTTCTTCCAGAACTCTGTGACTGTGTCAATACTGAGCCAGCAATCATGTCATCACAGCCCATTTCGCCTTGAGCCATGGTTCTTGGCAAGGGAAATGTTGAGAATACTGAAGACGTACATCTTGGATTCAGCTGGTGTTGAAAAGTTTTTCTGTGCTTTTCCAACCTACTACAAATGTTGCAGTTAGCATAAGTTTATACAAACTGGTCTTTTTCCACTACAGTTTTGAAAACAGAAGGCTACAAAAAATCAGTATAAAGAACATGTTGGCTACAAAACACGTATACCAGTATTTCTGCAGAATTCCTAAGTTATATTTTCTAATTATTTTACTATTTATAATATGCTTATTCTTTACAAGTTTTATTAACTCAAAAGCTACAGAAAAAAACAGCAGAAAGCTTGCATACACCTTGAACATGAACCATTTAAAAAAAAAATTCTATTTGACTTCTATGCTTTACAAACTTGCACTGTAACATTCTAAAACGCTTGAGTAGCATCAGCTTAATCTGAAACCAGGCCTAACACGCAGCATGAGAAAGAACTAGTCTGACCCCCTGTGGCCAAAACATTGCAAAACTATAAATTTACCACCATCATCCGAATCTTCCTCAGATAGCCACCACGGCACTGAATCCTTTTTCTTCTTTTCTTTTTTCCTGGGCTGTCCCAGTCTCTCAAGAATGCTGGACTTTTTCTTTGAATTTCCAAGTGAATCATCTGAAAGAGACTGAATCAATTGCACACAAGATTAAAGAGAGCTTTTACATTTTTACATTGTTTCAGCCACTCAATTCTGGACTTCTGAGTCCAGATGCCTCTCATTACTCCCCACTGTTTGTCTTTTTTGTATATGCATGACAAAATTAAGAAACAATAACTATATTCATGTGGCATAATACTGAATATTTGAATAATCCCACTGCCAGAATTCGGATATATCAAAAGTTGACTGCTTCAGAGAATGTATGTTCCAATGAACAGTACAATCAGCTCTTTTTCTATTAGTTACGATATATAAGAACCAAAACTCTGACTACCTTCCTGAAGATAATGAAGTAGAGCAGAAACAATTTTGCCTTGTCCTCACTTTGTATGTGAACATTATTATTAAAATTTTAAAAATAAATGTGCATTAGCAACACTCTAGCTGACAGCAAATCAGCTTTCAGAAATTAATTTTATATTTTGTATTCATGGAATAAAATAGAAACACCAGAGCCATTCCTACCCAACTGTGTATTAAACTTCCATATGTGTTAGTCATCCATGCTGATTTTGACTGATGGCTTAAATCAATGGAAGAAAAAGTCTGCAAGTATGGACACCATATGAATTTAAGTTACTGAAAAGTAACCGGAAGGAAAAGACAACTAACCTCTGCTCTTTTCCTTTAATAAAGCTCTTTGTGGCCTACAGCAGGCTCAGAGCCACAATTAACTATCCACACACTGAACAAGAAAATATTCATTAAACTAGTGCACTGCAACCTTATGTGCTATGTATTCCTTGTGCAGCAAATGGGGGTTAAGGGGAAACCAATACTTTTTGTCTAAATTTTTAGCTACAACTGTTAAAACCAATTGTTCTAAAGTGTCTTAAAGAACACAGTGCACAGACTTAGAATGGTAAGAAACAAAGAATTCACATATGAAATGCATCACATGGGAAAATTTCAAAAATTTCACTTTTGTAATAGTCATAAATAAGAAAATGTGATAGTAGAAACCAAATATTAGAGGCAACAGGATTGTGGATACTTAAGATGTAAAACACAAGGGTATGTTTTATTAAAACAAGCCTCTGCAATCCATTGCCTCTTATTACATTAAAAACACTGCCATAAAAACCTATCTTTACTATATGACTAATGCTTCAGCTTCTCTGGGCTAAACAAGAACATTCAAAAATCAAATGCCAATTATATAAAACTATAGTTTAAGCAAAAATAATTGTAATAAAATATTCTTATAAATATCTCTGATCAAGAACATCTTTAGAGCTTACAGTTTCACTTGCAAAAACTAAATACCTGTCATACGTCTCAGAAAAAAAAGAAGTGCTTGGCGCTTGCACTTTAATAAAAGAGTGTTGCACTTTAATGAAACACAATTTTAATACATTATGAAACTGCTAGACAACGGGATGTATTGCAATTTCTTTAAGCTGGCTCTGTAACACAGAACAAAACAGCTTTAGATTCCTAATAAGTATCCCATAAATAACAATTTCCTCACACTAGTCACAAGTACTAGTGCCATTGTCCCCAAAGGTCAGACTGCCTCCTGCTGGCTGGAAGCACTGACAGGTGCTTGATGCAAGCTCTGTTATCACTTGCTGTTTCTTTTGGAACAGTATCCTCTGCTCTGCAAGCAGAATTTCAATGATGCTCATACTCCTTAGTAGATTGTAAGCAAAGAACCTGCAACTCCCACAGGTTACGCTCAAGTTCTGGAAACTTTCTATGTCCAGCCATCTTGTCAACTGCAGACAGCAAAGCTGCAGCAGCTGGGAAAGAAATGCTGACACAAAAATACTGGTGCATTTTTCCCAACACGTCAGTTGTCTCAACAGCAAAACTTCCAGATTTTTTTCCCTCCTTTGAAAAAAAAGGTAAATCAATCAGTCAATCAATCAACTTTTTGGACTCATAATGACTTCTCAGCACCAGTAAGTGGAACCAATTTCTTCCTTCCCCTCCTCTATAAGACAGCCTGTCAGCCTTCCAGGAACAGAGACACACAGAGACACACAAAAAGTGTCAATTGTTTAATCTCAACATAAATAAAAGCCAAAAGAGTCAGTTTTAAGAACTAGAACAACTACATGGCACATAATCAGCTTACCACCTCCTCTGCATGTGAAGGAACTTAAAAAAGACAGGTAATACAGAATTTGATCTAAAACACTCAGACTTTCATGACCAGTTGTCCTAATGAATTAATGAAACAAGTATTTTTCAATTAAATAAGTCTACTCCAAATACGCTTTTATTACACAATAATATGTTAATATAGTCAATATTTTAGTAAAAACTTCAAATGTTTCTCAAACATGGCTTAACGTGTGGTGTTTCTCTTCCAGATACTATTTTACAGATATTCTAATAGAGATGGTATAGCCTTTCCTTTTGAAAGTCCTCCTTCTCAAGTATCCATGAATATCAAGCAGAACAAAACTCAACTGAAAATACTAGAAGCAGACAACGGCTTTTTCACAACCTTGCTTTGGGTCATCAAAAAAAGGCAATTAATTCAATTAATTGAAGCACTGTGTGTTAGAAAGACTTCCTCACACTGCATGTCCCAAGAGAACTTCACAGCCCACACAGCAAACACTGTGAAAACCTGGAGCTAAATCAATGTGAGAGACAATGCTTAAGGGAAATCCAAGTGACAACAGTTGAAGGACACCAAAACAAGATACTGATGGTGAGGAGTGGATGGACCACAGGAGCACAGACAGTGGAGGAGGAAGGATTATGGGAAGAATTATGGATGACAACAGGCTGTCTTGGCAAGAGGTTGGAAATAAGTATAACCAGGCAGAGGGAATCATTAAAGGAATTATCCTACATACAGTCATTGTTATAACACATTTGTGTTTCCTTCTGTATAATGATAATAGTCTAGAAAATCCACTGATAGCTTTTCAAGTTCAGTGTATATGCCAAAAGACTTAGTTTAATCCTCATATTAGATCTGCATCATCCAGCTGTATATACAGTCTTTAACTTCATATGTTTTAATCACAAACATACATACACACCCTCACCCCAAACACATTCATTAAGAGTTATTTAAAAGGCAAAAAAATCCTGCTCCATTTCCTCTTCGAAAGATTTGCTTAAACAATATTAAGTCTTCCCCAAACTACTGAGAAACAGTTTTTACTATTCCCCACCTGCTGTCATACTCTCAACACAACCCTCACCTACGGAGAGATTTCAAACAAGGGAGCACATCAGCTTCTCATGTTTCTAATGTTAAAAGACCACACACTTCTATAAAAAACAAAAGCAAGGAGAAGGACATAGCAGAAGATGCGTGTGTAAAAATAGCAGAGAGTAGATAACGTCATTGTTATCTGGATCTGTATCTAGCTTATTTTTAATAACTGCATTAGCAGTTTGAAAACAGTTTTGGATTGAAATGATAAAAAACAATTAAGACATGAATTGTTAAAGTTACATGCTCTGGGACATTCCAAATGCCACTAAGACTAATTCAATACAGTTATTTCGATTTTTTTTAACGAGCCTTCTCAATGTGGGCAATAGCTGAGGAGGAAGAAGAGCATGTCAAATGAGGAATAAAATCCTAGAAGCAATCACATGCAGAGTTTTGACACATGTGCATAACAAATAAAAGAAAAAACCTCCTTTCTCTTCCCTAGAGCAACTCCCTTTGTAACAACAGTAAGTAAAGAACTTTTGAAGGAAATGCAAAGCCTAATTTTCTAATTTTACTAACATTAATAATTTCAGTGAATTCAAGAGTGCTTAGTTACATCATCAAATTAAATTACTTTTCACAAGCCATTAAATTGGAACAATCTTTACATCAAAAAAATTTCAAGCATACACAACATATAACAGAGACTTCAGAAATATTCTATGCCAACACTAGTTATGCTTATATACAGACTTAAAATTGAGTAAAGGCCTTATGCAGGCAGTATTTATGTTTTAGGGTTACCACACCATGTGCCTGATAGACCAGAGGGCAAATTCTGAAATTACAGGTCTATTTTCAATGAAAAAAACATACCTAGTTGGGGCATTTAGATTGTGTCTGGTAATTCTTAGCTAAAGTCAGAACTCACTAACTTGCATGATTTTGCCAGTACTCAAAATCATGAAGCACCATGTGGAATTAAAGGAATCTAATTCAAATTTTCTAATCACTACAGCATGCTTCATTTTATACAAGAATTTTAAAATATAATTCAGTGAGAGTAAGCATTGCACAGAAAAATAAAGAAATTTTTAGAACGTAGCTTGTGTTTATACACAGGCAGAGATTTTTTACCTAATTTTCAATTATACATCAATTTGAAGCTTCTCGTACTAAGTAGCAGCAACAATAAAATTGAAACAAAAATCAAGAACCAAGGGCTCCTTCTGAAGATACGACCTAGCAATGACAAAGTATTTATTTAATTACAAAACTGTTATCTTGATTTCAATACAGCAAAATTGTATGAATTAAGCTTAGCAACTAAGACCTTGCGAAGACCCACACATAAGACAGCTATGTTAATTATGTGATAAAAGCACAGCTGAATCTTACATTTCATATTCTTCCATATTCAATTTCCCCATTTTTAAAAAGAGAATAGGGATGGGACCTTGGTCTCAAACATACCTCTTTCAGAAACTCTTCAAACTGCTGATCTAATTCTTCCTTTGAAAATCGATGAGCCATAATTTGCAACTGGATTTTACCTTCCAAACAGCCGAGTCTGAAAACTAAAATTTAACATAAAGTCAATTAAATGCATTCTGAAATTGATGTAACCTAATGATTTGCTTGAATAGAGCTATAAGCAAAAAAACCCCCAATCCAAATCTCGAGAGATGACAAACACCATTCTACCACCCCTTAGTGAAATTATTTACTAAATGAGACAATCAGTGCAAGCATACCTAGATCACACAAATTCCTTATAAGCAAAATACTTATTTCCAAAACACCAGCTCCAGCACTTAAACTTTGAGGGATAAATAAAATATGATTCACTTCAGCATTTTTCTTCAAAAACCAGCTCTCTTAGCAACCCACAATTAAGCATTTTGTTAATAATCAAATGAGAATCTACTGCACTAATATTTCCAAACCATTTTAAGGGCTTTTAATTACTTTCTATGTTTCTTCTCCAACGCTGGGGACATCTAGCATTGTTAGTTTTGTTTCATCACCTCGGCTGTGCTCTGGATTTAGTAAACAATAAATACATGTAAATTTTTTTAAGGTTAGAGAATGGCATTTGGTTTGATCTGCCTTGACACAGAAAGCCAATGCCACTTGCCCCCCTCCCCTTCTCTCAAGCCTGCATCAACTTCTCAGGTATAAAATATACCCCACAACCAAAAAACTGCAAAGCTGTCGTGTATCACACTGCTCAGCACATATGGCTGCCTTCAAAACTGCGTATGTATGGCAGCATTAAACTGCACCAGCATCTTCCAGGCTGAGAAGTGCGATGTAAACATAAAAGGGCTAAACATTTGCAGAAGTGCTTTTACCATTAAATAAAACTTCTCCCAGTATGGAGCCCACTCAGTACACAGGACTGTTACCTACCTAGTAAATTGATTTTGACAGGTGAGTTGTGACAACTGTTTCCTGCTTTCACTCCTTATCCATCCATAGACCACCCGACACCTTGGCTTTGGCAGTTAAAAAAAAAAAAAAAAAAAAAGAAGTTCTATAGCAGACTGCCCAGGCGTTGAACAGAGCACGATATCCTTATGTAAGCATTTGGACAATATCTCTGAAAACATGGTAAGGAGATTAAGAACGTTACCTCTCAGGGCACACATAATCCAGTATCCTTTTATACTTTCACATCAAAGAACACTTGATGTTAAACGCAGGATGCTTTAGCAATTTACTAACTGTGCCAGCTACTTCAGCAAGTGGGGAATATTTAATTCTAGCCTTGCCAAAAAACAAAGTGCTTCTTCTGACATCATCCGTACTTCTACCTACATTAGAATGACGGCTTTCTTCTGCCCACTTTATAATGACATCTTTTACAAAAACTAACAATACGTAACTTAAAGGACAAAAAATATGTTGATAATTTCCGTAACAGAAGATCGTAGGCAAACATTAACCTTAGCAAATACACTTTTCAGCCATACCTTCAGACCTGGCCGCTCACAAATGACTTTGTGCACAAAACAAAGGCGGCACTTGCTGGGATATATACTACAACACAGAGCAAAAAGCGGAAGTTCTGAGGAGGTACGGCTAAACCACGGGGATGGGGGAAAGCTTAAACAGCCTAACACATTTCAAGTAACCTTTTAATCATCCCAGCCGTGACCTGATCCTCCTCCTCCTTTCCCTGGAGCACACGCACGGCTGGCGCACGGCAGCGCGGGGGCTCGGGGACGGGCGGGCAGGGCTCGGCTCCAAGGCCCGACGGGCGCTCCGGGGAGCGGCGGGGGAGGGAAGAGGACGCGGCTCGGAGCCGAGCGCTGCCCCGGGCGCGTACCTGCACCGCGCCGGGCCCCGCTCAGCCACAGCCGCCCCGCTCGCCAGCGGCGCGGTTGCCCGGGAAACCCTCCCGGCCACCGTCCCGCCCGCCCGCGCCACGTGATCCCGCCAAATCCACCGGCTTCCCTCTGCTCCGCCCGCCCCGCCGCGGGACACACGTGACGGGAGGGAGCGGGCCCGGGTGCCACTCCCGCCGCGGGACACGCGGCTCGGGAGGGGACGGGCCCGGAGGCCATTCCCACCGCGGGACACGCGGGTCGGGAGGAGACAGGCCCGGGTGCCACTGACTGGCGGCAGTCGCGGAAGTGGCCGGGCGTGCGGAGCGGCGCCCCCTGCTGAGGGCAGGGTGGTGGTGGTGGTGGTCCCTGCGCGGTCAGGGCCGGAAAGGGTTAAGGGAATTTGCCTTTCCGAGCCTTCAGGAGCCCCCCTGGCGTCACACTGGGACACCTGAGCTGGGACCGAAGCCCCTTAGCAGCTACAACACCCCACAGTCGCACGGTCAGAGCAGGTTTCCCTCCAGCTCGGCCTCACGCAGTTCTCCAGAAGTCGTTCAACTGATCTTTTGGAAAAGCAAGAAGGAAAGAGTTAAAAGTGGGTTGCATTCCCTAATGCAAAGGTCAAACTCAAAGCATCCCTTCTCGCTTTTTCACAGAAATCCCCTTCGAAAGTTTTCCTAATGTTTCAGCCTTAGATGTCGGCCGTTGTGCTTTTAATACATTTTAGCACATCTCTGGAAATGTTTAAAATACGCAGAGAAATTAATGACCCCTGTTTCCCTGACCACTGCCTCTCAAATAACCACAGAACAATTGCAGTCTGTGCTTGCATGTGCTCTCCAGCGAGGGTCTGTCAGTTGTGTTTGTTGTGGGAGTCACGTTGCTTTAGGAATTCTTACGCCAGCATTTAGTAAATGGCAAAATAAAACAAGTTCACTTAAGAATACAAATGGACATTGTTCACACACGCACACACACATTTTGATTCCCTGTTCAGCAGACTTGGAACGAAAAGATTTTGAAAGGAAGTTTTCTTTGACGAGTGTTGGATACTTACTGCAAGTGAGAAACTAGTTAAAGTCCTATTGCTGTCTCTCATTTCCTGTTCGCTTGGGAGATAAAGACAGTGCTTCCAATGTGGCCTTTATGTATCCCAGATTTTTTAATGCTAGTATAAATTATAGTTTAAATTCAAAGAAGCAAAGAAATATGGGCTCTGTATTTTCCATACAAGTCTAGAGGAATTACTTTGCTGTAGGTGCTGCAGCACTTCTTTCAATCAGACCTATTGTCTGCAGATGGAGTATTATGTTTCCACTTGCAAAGTATTTTTTTCGTCTGTGTGTGCAACTTCTGCTGTGTATGGGAAACGTGGGAGCTGATCAAGGACAGAATGCCCACATAAACTAATATACTAGAACAGTTTGTTACACACGACAGCCGACTGATGGTGAAAACATCAGTTTCCAACATTTGCTCTTTTCTCTTGTCGCATGAAGAAGTATGGAGTGAGGCATGAGAATTTAAAAAGAAATATGGAAATTAATTAAAAGAATGTCAGTCATGCTTCATGCCTTGATCCTGCTCAGATTTAAGCCAATGCAAATTTTACTATTAACTTCAAAGTGATAGCTGTGACATCATTGATTGATCATGAGAGTTACTTCATATATGATCAAATAATCACATCAAGGGCTCAGTCCTTCAAGCTGCTAAAAAAACTATTGCACATTGAAGCTTTTCTGTTTGCAGAAATATGTTCAAAGAGCCTTGTACAAAGTATAGAAAAATGTGCAGAGGGATCAGTGCTGTTGGAAACTTCAGTGCCCATATGGGAAAGGAAAAAACCTAAACCACTCTTGATGACTGTGGTGGAGAGGAGGCATTGCCTGGTGTTGAAATGTCATCCAGTGCATTCAAATAACATGCACAATAGCCACTTAAAAGATTTTCATTTCCTTCTAATGCCAGCCAGTTGGAGCAGTTTTCTCAAGAGCTCTTAACAGCAGAACTTAAAAAACGGGAGAGCAGGGCTAGCCATGAATTTCAGCCAGGAACATGGCAATTTGGGCAGCAGGGCTAAAAAAGCAGAAGGATGGATGCAAATTCTAAAATAGATCCTGCTGTACAGAGCCCCAGATTGTAAGGTAAATTTCAGGCTCTGCTGACATGGGTGGGAAGCCTTTGTTGACTTCTAGGAAATCAGATTTTGCTGCTGTAGTCATTGGCTTCTCATTTAAATGTGTGGCATGTGCACACATAACACGTATGTTTTTCTTTCTAAACCACACAAATATGAAGCTTCATAGATTAGTATAGTAATTTCAAAAGATTAATGGCAAAATTAAAAGGAATGAAATATCCACACTTTTATTCTGTTGTCTAATTTCAGTTTTCTATCATCCATAAAAGTCAATGGGAAAAAGATATCAAATAAAAACCAAAAACCTCTGCCACATTCACTTTGGCTGAAGCATTGCATCAGATAGTATTTCAGTACTGAATCTGCAAGTATGTGAAATGTGAGATTATGATAATAAATATTTCACCATATTCTTGGTTATGTTTTTTTAAGGGTTAACAGTTTCCTACTGAATCAAAAGCAAACAAACAGTGGTGGACTAAGAAGTTAAAATTGCATTCTCTGTGTATGCTTACTGTGATGAGACTTCCTTAAGTGACGATGCAATAAAAGCCCTTTCCAGTATGCACATCAGAAAAAAGAGAAGCCTTCCGTAACTACAAATTGCACAGAAAACGAAAAGAATCGCGTGGAGCTGTATTCCGTGTGGGAGAAAGTGGTAATCAAGTTAGGATTAGTTATAAAATAGTTCACATAACTATAATTTTAGTTTAAAAGAGCATTTTTAAAACTTTCACTTTTGGTTCGCTGCAGGTCTCATTTTGTTCCGTCACTGATAACAAGTCCTCAGATCCCAAGGATTGGATTTTTGGATGATTCGGTTACAGTAGCTAGCCTGAGCTCAGCGTCTCACCCTATGGGTTTTTTCCATCATGAATTTTCTCCACAGGCTGAGAACTGAATTCTATGTCATGTTTCAAAATATTCCAGGGACTCACACTGGTCACAAGTCTTATTTCTGCTTGCATCCCTTGAAGGGAGCTGCAAAGTTTGGAAGCTGGGCTGTTGCTGGCCATTTCCCGTTTTCTGGAAGTTAGTAGACATGCACTCTTTCTCATGCTTTTTGAAAATGGATCCTCCCTCTGGCTTATTTGTGTAAACGTTTAATTGCCTTAATGTTGTGCCCTGTACTGCCAAGTTTTCAGTTTCTCTGGAAGAGTGCAAAGTTGCTGTAATTACTGGCTTCAGGAATAAATCCTTCACCATCGTAGAGGAAACTCTGCTATGGCCAGCAACTGTAAGCAATTAAAAATTTCTTCAAGAGGGTGATTGTTTGCAGTCAATAATGAAAGGTGCTTATCACTCTCTCAGATTAAAGTGCATTTGCCAACATTTAACACTGCTATTTTTTTCATGTCCTGATTCTCTATAATCTTGTTGGAAAACATTGCTCTACTGTGTAATCCAGCTAGTGGAGCAAGATCCCTTCCGTTGCTTTTGAGAAATCCTGGGAAAAGTATTATGCAAAGATAGATACAAATACGGCTGGTTTGACCAACTGTAGCACTTTTGAACTACTCTAATGATGCTGCCCTGTGCCTACTATAGGTCCTTCTTTGCCAGGGAAAATTCTCAGTTCTTGGCATCAGGCAACATGCTTACAATTCCTACTCTGTGGGACTGGAGAAAGAACTTGGGTTGTTTCCACTTCAAATCATTTGAACTTCAAACCCTCATCTGCCTCGAATATTCTCCTTTGCATATAGAAAATTTTGTAGTGAGTTTTTCTCTGTGTGTGAAAATGTGCTGCATGTGTTCTGCTCAGAAAAAGTAAAGGTAAATATTTTTATAAAAATTTCTTGGTGGCTTAGGAAAGATCAAACTCAGAAAATTCTGCAGAGAAAAATTAAGTGTTCTGATTTATTAAAATTTTTCAGATCTGTAACATCTTTTGTTGATCCTGACAACATATCTGCTTAACACTGGCAGGAATATTAGCTTTGCATTTCAGATTTTCACTTGGTTATTTTTAGTTCTTCTGAAGCCTGGGAAATAAGAAATATAACCGCTTTGAACAGTCTGAAAGAGCCAACTCTAGCAGGGCCTCTGAATCTGATTAGATAAAACAACAAAGAGGTTCTGTTAGGGCAGAGGCAGGAAGAACTAAGGTGGGTGGCAATATCTGTCATAACTCAGGGGAAATGTAGCCTCAAAGCACTCAAAAGTGGGTGAAAAAATAACATAAGCAATAGACAACTTTCCCACATCTTAGGTCACTCTCCAAATGCAGTATGAAGAACTTTCTCTGTGCTCCACTTTTTTTTTTTTTTTTGCATTTTTAAAGTACAATAAACAGCACATGCATGTGTGTTTATATTAAAAAGCTGATTTAGGGGAACATCGTTTCTCTATAGATAAGTATCTGAAAAAGTACAGTGTGGCAAGTGCAATTAGATTTGTTGGTACAGAAACAGTATAAGATCTTAAGGGACAGATTTGCAATTTTCAGCATTTTCCTCGGAAAGTTAGGTAGCTTAGGGATGGACACAGGAGATTTCTCCCCTAAAATACAGCTAGTCATAACACCACATTTTATCCTACTGTCCAGAAAAAGAATCAAACTATTGTATTTAGTGCAACTGGGAGGTCTTCAGTTTTTTCGGGGGAGGTTAATTTAAAAATGATCTGTTATTGGAGGGGTGGAAGCCTGAAACACCCACTTGGCCAAAGACTGTGCTTCCCTTCATTCAGTGTAGAATGCTTATTTTGGGTTGGAAGAGATCGAAAGAGAGATTTGTGCATTTCCTCAGGAAAATCAATCAAAATGTTTTCGAAGTTGCTGTGCATCCATGATGTTCAGCTTTGTCTGCATCAGAGGCTGAGAGTGTTATCTGTTTGAAGCCACTGCTAAGTATGCCCCAAACTAGCCCTGCAGCTGAGGAATGTGGTGCTTGTTCCTCATATTGGAGGCATATGAGAAAAGTCCCTCCAAACTGCTCTTTCCCTGTGTGTAGCTGTGGCATTTCTCTGGTAACCCCAGGTCTGTCTCCCATGGGACAGATGTGGCATGGAACAGGAGATGCATACAGGTGTGATAACTAATGCTAATCTAACCCCAGTTTGCACTGTTCCAGAGGTTCCGCCCCCCATGCCAGGCTGAGGGTGCTCATGTGTGTATGCCTGTGAACTAAGTGGCTTGTAAGTGGTGATTTTCATCAGGCTAAAGGTAGTTACAGTGTACTTTTGGGCAGGAGAGCTGAAGTGTGAAATTTATCCCTACTACCTTTCTCCTCAGGTTTTTTTCTCATTATAATTTCATCAGAAAATAATCTGCTCCACATCTTTTTATTTTCTTTGAAATCTCTCTGTGAGGTTCAGTCTTACATTCCATCACAGGGAATTGAGCATCAGATCTTAAAAGCTTGAGGGAGCAAATTCAGATTCTTGCCAGGAATTGTTGCCTATACAAGTTATGTTCCACCAGCTGATCCATGGACTGCCCGGGTGATTGTATAGGAAGCCTTCTTCCCCTGATGAATGGAAAAAGAGTAGATAAGTGCACGTGGATACCCCTTTTTGTCTTTGGCCAGTGAAGGAATAAGCCCCTCAAAACCAGGTTCACATGTAATAACAAAAACCCTGGGATGTGTTAACCAGTATCGATGGGGGGGGACAGGGTGACTATTACAAGTCTGTTCTCTGTGAGAAGCAGGTTTACATGTTTTGTCAATTTAATGTAGCCGTCTCACTCGTCATCCTCTCACTCATGGAGACAAAGGGCCCAGTCCCATGCTGTTTGTACAGATGCTGTTAGTACAGAGATGGGGGATGAGGAAGTCAGGGAAATCTGAGGCCTCCTCTGTGGCCACATCCCCAGCTCTGCTTGGGGACATTTCAGGTAGGTGCAAGTCTCTCACCTTGAGCACATTTCTAGCACGACACCTTTGTTGCCTTGTGCTGGCATAAGGAGGTTTCATTCTGCACCAGGTGAAGCAAGCTTTCTGGAGCCAGCATGTGTCCTGCTTTTTGGTTTAATGTTTCCTTACCTCGAAAAAAAGATAATCTAAACTGATGTCCTGTGTACATGAAACAAGAGCCAGCCAGATAGGTACTATGGAATAGAAAACCTCACTGCTCTGGAATTCAAATGTGGACAGCCAGATTTATTTATTTTTTTCCCTATAAACAGTGCTTTAGGGATATGACCTGTCATTACTTAGAGATTTCCAGCAGTGGAACCTCTGGTGTCTGTCTACCACCCACCTAGTACCAAAAATGCCACCAAGAGATCAGCTTGTCATGGGACTAAAATAGTCCTTAGAGCTTAGCCTCAAAGGACTATGACACCTGCTCTCCTCTGTCTTTCTCTCCATATCTACCCCACTAATCACCTATTAGCTTCTAAGGTACCAGAAAGAAACACCAGCAGTCCCAAGGTTCAGACAGTGTATATTAAGAGCTGTGAAAACAGCCTTTTGCAAGCATTTGTCTGGAAAATAATACCTAGCTTAAGGATTTAAAACCTATTGAGGTTTCTTTGTTATTTCAGGCTTCTGGGAATGGTAATTTTCTTAATGTGATAAGAAACTAAAGTGTTTTCAAAGAAAAGACACTTAGATGTGTGGCCTGCCTGGATTAGTAAGACTGGAAGCTGCTGTTCCACGAATCCCTTAATTATGACAAACCTTCCCTGGCAAGCTGCTATATATATTTAATTGAATATTAGGCTACGATTTTTACATGTATACTAAAGGTATTTAGGTGTCACAATTGTCTCGCCATGTAATAATATTTGAATTGATTTAATTTAACATTGGGTAAGCTTGGACTTTTTGTTCATTTCCTCCACTCTGAGGGATAAAATAGCATGGTGTGAAAGCCTTTTAAGATTCAACAATATCGTTCTAGCATAGCATCTGCAACTAATAACTATGTAACTTTGAATGAAAAAAAAGTCTAATTATCATGGAAAAGGGAAGATGGTTGACTCATCTTCTGCAGTTTGGATTACATGTGTGGGATTGTGTTTTGGATGGAGCACTCCAGAATAGCAACACTCCATCAAAAACACAGTCATGCACCTGTACTCCAAATGGCTGAATAAGGCAAAACACATGTCATCTGAACACTGTGAATCAAATTAAAAAAAAAAAAAAAAGAAAAGAAAAGAAAGGAAAGCTGGAAGAGAAATAAAGACAAGTACCATAACATTGGTGTGTGTGAAGACTTGTTTCTTTAAAGCTCCCAGAGTGATTTATTTATCGCTAAACCTCTGTTCGCAAGCCATGTTTGATTTTACTCGATACTGATATAGACACTGAAACTGGATATTATGGAAAGGGCTGCCAGCAACTGTTTGATCCTGATAAATTACAATAACAGGCACAATTTACAATGAGAAGCTATTGCTGCTTCTGGCTCTAATGTGTGATGAGGTTTAAAACATGGTGGGCCAAAATCCCCTTACCTGGTGGCCCCCTCAGACCATTTACAGAACAGCGTTTAAGAGAGCCACTGAGCAGAAGAAAATTACATTCACAGCAAGGGCCAGGCCCAATTTTATATCAAAGGTGAGTGTCTGTGTGTATGCATATCTGCCTGCATTTGGAGTGAAAGATGTGGGGAAAAGAAGAAGCGTGTACAATCCACATGTTTGGAAACTTGTGTGTTCACTGAGCAGCCCATTCCCTGGTTCCTTCTACATGTGCACACACCCCACAACACCCCCCACACCACCACCCCTCACCACCCCCCTTTATGCCTGCAATGCATATGTGTTGTGAATATTGAAGTATTTGCTCTGGAAAGTTAATTGATGACTGGCCTCTTATTTGATCTTCACAGTGTCGAGTTCAAAATGTAATAAATGATAAAACCCACCCAATAGCTGGACTTGGAAAGAGGTGCAAATTCGGAAAAGTGATATGAATTAGAATCCCCTGCATATTTTCTTTGCAGTAGCATTGCCAGACACCTGTCCCTCATTTCAGAAACTTATACTGACACCTGTCCCTCATTTCAGAAACTTATACAAGCCACAGTCCACACCCAGGAGAGTAAAGCCAGATTTCTTGAGATGTTTCATTGCCTAGAAACTTTTGATAATTTCATCAGGTGCTGTTTTTCCTCTTTAGGGGACTTGGAGTCTAGTCAGATTAACATACACATTCTTACTGATGTGCTAAAAGTTGTCTGTCACGGAGGCGAATAAAGAATGGAGTGAAAAGGATGTTGCAGGAAAAAAGGAACAAGAAAAAGATATCGAGTACACGTACATGAACCTGTGCATTCTCTGATCAGCTCACGTTGCTAATGCCTCCTATAGTGAAGTGTACCAGGGCAGAAGGGATAAAATCCTACACTTTTGTTAATGAACTGTTGAACGAGGCTTCAGAAAGTCTCCAGGAGTAGTGGTGATGTTCAGTGTCTCTGACGGATTGTTTACTCGACTTCTGAAGGACTGTAAAGCACCTCGCCTAACACTGGATTCCTGTCTTTGGGAAGTGTTCACTCAACCAAGACCATATCATATCTCTTGCCTGACCTCATCTTCTGTTAGTTGCCTCATCCAGCTGCTGTTAGATTCACATGGGATGTGTCCAGAGATGATCAGGAGAGGTTTTTCTCTATTTGCAGCATGATTCTCCGTTACTCCAGCATATATGAACACTTGCATGTGAACAGCAGAATCTGTCCCCTGTTCTATATTCACAAACCTAATTTGTCTGTCTTGTCTGCCTTTGATAAGTAAACGTTGCCATTCCTTTATTTTTCCTTTCTCGTTTTCCATTTAAAAACCTATGTATATTCCATTAACCATTCCTCTTTTCCTTTGAAGAAATGTGTGCCTACGTGAACCTACCATTCCCTCTCTCTGCCTCTGCTTCCCCAGACTTCATACAGGATCAGTATTTCCTGTGTCATCTGCTGGAGAGAGGCAGGCAGAGTTGCTGCATGTCTTTAAAGAGTGAGTGTGTGAGCGTGAACACACTGTGCACATACATGCTCTGATGTATAGGTAGAGTGAGTTGTTCCCTGGATCTCCCTTGGAGAATGAAGTAGAAGAGGTGAACAGGGACTTGTGTCTCTAAAATATGGGCACAGTTTAGAAGAGACATAGTATGAAACATAGATCTTGAATGCAAAGGGGGCAGGCTTTGAGGACAAAAGGCACACATGTCCTTGTAATTCTAAATGTAGACAAATGTTTAATGTCAGTATTTATGGTCTCTGTGTGAAGGTGCAAACTACCTAAGAAAAGGAGCTAAGAATCATTTCTAAAGAAGTGCCCATTTTCATGCTGTTGGAAATTTTCTGCCAAGAATTAGGTCGGATAATTCCAGGCCAGGTTCCAAGATTTACATGCCTACCGGGGGGGCATACATTAGAAATTGAAATTAGATATGACAAGCTGATCACAGGAGAAAAAATGTTTAAGTCAAAATATTTTTGAGAAGAGATCAGCCTGAAATTAGATTAATGGTTGCAAAAAGAGGCCTGAATTTTCAAAATGAGGGCGGTCTATGGGAAATGCCTTAAATGAGTCCTTTTTTTTTTTCTGAGCAGGCTGTTCAAATTGCCAAAAATGAGCAGAATTTAAGGGATTTGTTTTCTCAGTTGGTCCCATAGTGAAAGAAGAAGCATGACTGTCATTTCCCTACACTTCTGGGGAGTGTGAGTTATGTATCTACAGCGTGGTGGTTTCCCAGAATAGATGGGTCTGATGTCCTGTCCATTGGAAGTACTGTGGTACTGGGACTGGTAACTTCTGTGACCACGAATTGCCCTCTAGGAAAGCAGACATAAAGACATTGCTTTCCCTAGTAACTGGTTCTGGTCAGTAATAATGATTACTTCTTTTGATAAAAACCCATCCAATTCAGCACTTAAATGTGTTTGACTTGAAGCTTCCAGCTTGTGAGACCCCCTCCGTTAGGTTAAAGAGCTCAGAAGTGCACTCTACTTCTTTTCTATGTCAGTACTAATATATTGAAGCCAAACCACTTCTTGACCAGCTGTGACTTGAGGTCAGCAAACTTGCTGTGGGGAGCCACCGATTTCACTTTAAGCCAGCTTATATGATAGTAGAGCAGCAGGACGTGCAAGCCACTGGAGTTTACCTTTCCACCTGCTTGTGCGGGCTCTGAGCAGCAAATGCAAACGATGAGAAAGTTAACGACGAGCGACAACAGAGCCGGCCACACGCAGTCCCCCCGTCTGTCAGCTCCGCTGCAGCCGAGCCAGCGTTGCCACAGGGGGTGCCGTAGGTTTTAACACAGAGGTTTCCACGTGTCCCTTCTGCCTTCTCTAGGCAGCAAACTACCTTGCATAGTTCAGATTTCATCATGAGCCATGTTTACTGAGTTGTCAGAGATAAGCCTGTCTCTAGAGGCAAATGTTAGGATCGGGAACAGAAATGCCAGCAGTGAGCACATATGGCACTGTTTGTACTCTTAAGTTGGAAAGAACTAGACAAGTTAACAAATACAGATGTTTAAAATCAGTAAGAGTGTTTAATGAAAACAAACAAAATACTGTAGTCTATAAAGCTAAACCTGTTTTTCTTTTGCTCCTTTTGACAAGCCGGGATTAGTGTTTTTCTGAACCTATACCCTCCTTGACATATGGGATGTTTTTGAGGGACATTAGTCCCAGCAGATGCTGGGTGGCGCTTGGGTGGATGCCTCTGATTTTTAGTTAGTTAATAAATCAGCTTTTACAGCCATGTGTATCCTATGATTTAACACATGCATAACAATAATACTGGATTAGGAAGAACAAACTGTTTCACTGCAAAGGATATTTTATTTCTTAGTAATATTGCATACAATAAGAGCTTTTCTGTAACATAAACAAAGGATTCATGCTATTTTTTAATTTAGCCAATGCCCTTCATCCCCATGGGTCAAATTGTACTTGGAATTGCATTAGTACAAATGCTGAGTACCTCCACTGAGCTCAGTAAAACTCTTTCCGTTCACTTCAAAGGATGCTGCTTTAAACCTCATGCAGCCCGCTTTCCACAGGCATCAGCAGCCACTTCCTGCCTAGTAAAGTGCTTAAGTGATGTTCCCTCAATTAAAAGACTCGTGTAATGCTTTACCTAATCAGAAGGTTAAATAGTGTCACGTTGCTTTCCTACAAAAATCTTTTTCCTATGTGTCCTGCTCTTGTTTTTGGAAGGAAAATGTTCTTTTTTATCTTTAAGCTCCCACTGCAGATATGTGCTAAGCTACTAGCACACATGACATCATCCTTGGCTTCAGCCTTTGAAAGTGAAATGGTATTTAAAAATATGAAATTCTGGTAGCAATGTCACACCCGAAGTTGAAGTTTAAAACAAAACTGACAACAAAATCAACTGCCAGGAAACGTACTATTTTTTAAATTAGACATCTATCATGTCAACTTTGAGTTAATCTCTGGAGCCAGCTCAAGAATGGATGAGGTAATATTTGCACATGTTGTGGATAAGATAGAATGAAAATGGATTTTCTCTCTCTCTTTTTCTTTTTTTTTTGGCTAATGTGCTACAAAGATTATGAAGCCTGATGGTTGGAATCACGAGCTGTGATTGAGGGGTTATGTGTGAAGCAGCAGATTAGTATGGTTTTAATATGTTGCATGATGATCTCTGAAAGTCCCAGGCTATATACAAAGTGTGGTGAATAGGGGCACTTGCAGGAGGTAGGAAGATAGGTGATAAGTGGAGGGTTGACATAATTCTGGAGAAAGCTCTCAAAGACAACACATTTAGTGGATAAGTTTAAGGACTTGGTCTCACTGCTTTAGTTATGAGTGCCAGGGGTTGAGGCTTAAAAGGGAGTTAGGACTTGCTGACAGAGCCAGCTAAAAGATGGCTGGATGTAAGTTATAGTGCATAAAAGAAAATGAAACGCTGAATCATAACCTGTTACAAGAGCAACCTCTTTTGCTATTACAGAAACTATCTGAAAATTTGTTTTTGTCCCTGTTAATAGTGCTTAAAACACATGCAAATTACAGCTGGGAAAGGAATTTCACTAATTCCTGTTTTCTGTGCTGTTTGTGAAAGCTTTTCTTAGCCTTTGTCCACACTGTTCTCTAAAGCATATTCCTGGCAAAGGCCGACATTCCTTGCTCAGCGTTTGAACCCAACCGCCTGTGAAAGGTTGACATGTGCCGAAACTCTCAGGGGCATGGCTTAGGAAGTGTGGGGCTCAGGTGGCTTGTTCTATCCTGTTCTTTTTCGGTGGTCTCAGTGGTCTTTGTAATCTTGGCAGTTCTGGAGACCCAGTTAAGTTAAATCAATTCTTTCCAAGACCCTGCCCAGAGGTCCATTCTGCAGCCTTGTCCATAATGAACAGCTATAAATTGCTAGTCCTTTCATCTGTTTCTCCATACCACTGGAGTTGCTTTGCACCTCTTGGAAGTGTGCAGGAGCAGAGGCAGGACAGTTCTACAGGGTAGGACCCCACCCTCCACAGGCAGGGATATGAGTTTTTTTGGACCTTTTGTGCCAGTTTCCCTTGGGGGTGTCAATGGAAGAGGACTGAAGGGCACACAATGAGAAGGAATAAAATGATGTGTTTCTATGGGAATGGGAGGGCTAGGAAAATAAGTGAGATGTTGGTCTTTGAATCAGAGCAGGAAAGGTCTATCCCACAGCAATCTCCATCACTTTTGAGAGATATGCAGAAACGAGGTGGATATTAGTCACTAAGTTCAGGTTTGCAAGTGTAAGAGATGAATTTTCTTTCAGACATTTCTGCTGTGGGCAACTGTGAATTTGTTGCAATCTTCTGGAAACCCCCCTGTCAGGGGTGCTGCAGTCTTTATTCACAAGTAACCATTACATATCCAACTCCATTCATATCTGCTCTCCAACTGAACAATAGGTCTGAAAACTGATTAGCTATGTTTAGGGCAAGGACACTGTTCTGCCTAAAAATGCCAGAGGATGTCCGGGTGAGAACCAGCGGAAGGTTAAAGAACTTAGTGCCAGCCTTAGCTGTGGACATGACTCAAAAAAGGAGCTCAGCTTCCTCCAAAGAAGAGCACACTGAAACTTCTTGTAGGATCACAAAGAGCAGGACACAACACAGAGTATTTTCACAGCCAGCTACTACTCTGCAAATGGATAAAGAAATAAAATAATTATTTTTAAAAAAAATCAGTGTTTTTGAAATTTTGGAGTTTTTCAATAGAATATAAAATGAGTACACAATATTCACTACTTTTAAAAGAGAGTCAGTGGAGAAAATCTGAAGTAACCATGACTAGGATTGGGAAGGAATGGAAGTGAAAAGTTTTGAAAAACTTGCAATTCTGTGTTTTTTGTTTCCCTAAGAGTCTTGGGGTTTTTCTGTGTTCATTTTGATTTGTGGAAGGCTGTTTACATGACATTTGTGCTGTATACCTCTCTCTGAAGAAAGTTATACAACATATGTGTTAGTCTATGCAGGTGTTTATAACTGTAAATGTTACTTTTGTAGTTTGCCAAATGGAAAATACACCCAACGGCATCTTCTTGAACCTGTAAATAAACTGTTTTCCAGAGCAGCCATCAAGCACATCATGAAAGGAAATGGCAGAGCAATTCCACTGACAATAGCATGAGAATTATTATGAACCAGATGTGAAACAATACAAATATTAGTGAAAAGAATAGTTTCTGTCTACCCAAGCATGACAAAGCTTCAGGAAACACAGTGATATGGATTGGATGTGCAATGAAAATAAATGTGTGATTCTCTGACTGGAACTGCAGGCTGAAATTGCTCTGGACAAGCTCAAGAGTGACGTGTTGTTGGTATGAACACTAACGAAAAACCACTCATCCCTTTGACTGGGGCTGAACTTTTCTTGTTCCCCACGGACGAGGAGCCGTGGCATTCCACCTGGGCATCAAACCCACAGCTCCTTTCTGTCCTCCAGCCACAATTCTGTTACAGGTCCCTGTAATGCCTGATCCCAAGGGGACTTAGCAGGTTTACACCATGGATGTAGAGGATTTGATTCAGTGCTTCAGCCTTTGGCTCTGTTTGTGATGCTCCTCTGTTTGTGTGCGCCTCCCTGAGGCAGCTGGGTGCCGCTCTGGGAGGGGAGGCAGGGACATGAAGTGCAGTGGGTTGTGCACCATGTCTGCCAGCCCACTGGGGATGTCTCAGACACAGAAGGGCATTTTGAAGGGCACTGAAACCTATTCTTGGGCAGCTGAATCATGCTAGGTGTTTCACACAGCAGTAAGCTCCAGCAAGCTTGGATGTGAATGTGGGCTGTGGCTGAAGGTTGAATATAGTGCAACACTGGCATTCCAGAAACAGAAGATAAGGTTTCACTCCGGAATTTACCAGGGTACTGGTGCTAACATGTAAATTAGGTGGAATAATCACATTTTGTCTTTTTAACTAAGGTTAGAGCTCTTCCTTATCGGCAGATGAAGTGTTTACCAACTGACCAGGTTTCTGTTGAGACTGGGCCAAGGGCAAACTGATGTGATTAAAATCTCACACGTTTTTTTTCACCACCACTGTTTCATGTGAGAACTTCAGCAGCCCATCTGGCCTCAGTTGGTGGTTTTCTAAGTTGCCAGCTTTACCTCAGCATATTGTGATAATATTATTTCAAAATATCTACATCATCAAGTATCTTTCAAGATGTGAAATATTTATAAAAATATATATTCCTGTTTCAGTTTATACAATTCCTGCCATCCTTTACCTACCAAACTTGTGTCATGTGAGCTTTTATTCCATTATTAAAAGGGAGATGTAAAGTCATGTGGCCATCCTATCACAAGCTTTTGCCAGCTGTAAACCTCATCACAGTTCCTGTAAAGTACATTTCCACAGATCAAGTTACTGCCAGGGAAGACTGTAACAATCTTCTACCCTACTTTCAACCCTCAACAATTAGTATTAGCAAATGGTCCAGGCCACTGCCTGAATCACATATGATTTCTATTCAAGAAAGACAAACTTTTATTCAAACCAGACCCATAAGCTAAACACATGAGTTTCCCTGCTTAAAATAATGAATCTGAAGTAGTTTCTATCATTCATTTTAAAAATCACTCTCACATTTGAAATCAAGTTGGCTATTTTCCCTTGTCTGTATTAGCCATCTGGTAAGGGTGACTTTTCTAACACTGGTGTCTAGAGCTAGGATTTATTCTTTAAAAAAAACCCCAAACCAACCATCTTCCCCTTCCCACTTTAGTTTTTTTCATTTTTGGAGCTTGTCCTTGTAATATAGACAAAACTCATCCTACCTTTGAAAAGGGAGAAAAAACCCTCACACATGGCCTAACTTCCTCTATAAGATTCTTAATATATTTTACAGTCAAAATGTAGTTTTGTATGTGATGATTTAAGAAGGCACACACATGCTTTCAGGTCATTAAAGTGCATTGTAAAAATAATAGAGACACAAAGGGCTTATTCTCAAGAAACGATGCACACGCTCTTCTCCATGGAATATTGAAGATCTGTTTCATTTCTCAATATAAGGCAAGTTCAAGATGCTATTTCCTTACCACATACCTCAGTGGTGCATGACCCCTGAAATAAAAAAAGTGAGGGGATTTATATGCAAAAGAAAAATCTTGGCGCTTCTTAACATTTTGCTGCTCTTCCTAAATAAAAGACCTTCAGAACAAATCCTCTTACTGCTGTTGCAAGGGGGCTGTTCTGTCAGAGAGCCTCATTCTCTGTGGGTGCTGGCCTGAGTGAGTCAGGGAGTTTGTTAGATGCTGCTTTGTAACAAGCTCTAGGGAAACAATGTGTATTTAAAATGGCCCTTTGTCCCTATCTGATGACTGGCTGTTCACAATAGATGTGGATGAGAGATGGTATGTGTGGTTTTGATGCACTCACTAACAGAATTGTAACTAAAATCCGAAAGCTGGATCAACCAGAATATTTTTCCAATTAAGTATAACCCAAGGTCTCTTAACAGGTACCTTTTGGCAGAAGTAAGCTGTCTGTACGTTTTCCGCCTCCTTTAAAAATATAAAATACCTTGATACACAGAAGCAGGGATCAATAAATTGCCTCTCCATGCAGTGTAACACACAGAGTGTTTCTTACAGTGGTTGGTCTTGGCTTACTGTCTGTCCTTGCAGTGGTTCAAGTCTGTCCTCTGTGAAAGCATTGGTTCTCCCTGGATGAGTGAATGGGAAAGAATTCAGCATTTGTCACAAATCTTCCTCTATCCCTGCCGTGGTAACAGCAGACCACCTAGACAAATTCTATCGCAGAATCATAGAATGTTTGGGGTTGGAAGAGACCTTAAAGATTATCTAGTTCCACCCCACCTACAATGGGCAGGGACACCTTCTACTAGACCAGATTACTCAAAACTCATCTGAGTCTGGCCTCTAACACTTCCAGGGCTGGAGCATCCACAACTTCTCTGGGCAACCTGTCCCAGTGTCTCACCATCCTCACTGTAAAGATTTTCCTCCTAATACCTAATCTAAACCCATCCCCTTTCACTTTGAAGCTATTCCCCCTGTCATGTGATAACCTGAGAAAGCTGAGAGTAATAAAATTTGGTAAAAGCAGTCCCTGCAGGTATTCCCGGTTGTGCAGCAGCCCTTAGCTCAGGTGCTGTGCATGTGAAGGAGTCTGTGACAGTGTGTGAGCATCAGCACAGCAGCTTTCAAGGGTTGTGCCGCTTGCCGAGGCTGCCCAGCAATGTCTCCCACTCTGCATCAACCAGCTGCATCCCCAGCGTGAGGACAGCAGGAAAGGGGAATCTGGGGCTCTCAAGCAGCAGTGTGGAGGGAGGGATAGCCTAGCCAGGGTCTTGAAGCCTTACCCTCCATCCTATCATGAAGGGTGTCCTGTGACTGTTCATGGTTTCTGCTGGTGCAAAAAGTGGCTCCTGTACCACAGACTGGAGATAAGCAGCCAAAGGTTTCAGGCAGGATGAGGTCAGTTTGGTTTCTAACTAAATGAGGACATGCCTCCAGTGCAGGTTTTTATACCTGCCCTTCTAATCTGAATAATAAAGGACTGCTGGTAATAATATTTTCAACATTTTAATCAAGGTTTCTAAGGGAGACAAGATTTCAACAGACAAACTCTTCCTTATATCAGTAAGGGTATGCCTAGAGAGTTATTAATGTTTTGTGTTTGTAATCACTTTTGTGGTTAAAAAAATGAACTAAGATGTAAGCAAAACTGAAAGAAAACTGAAGTGGCACAGTGCCCCAGAAAACTTTTCTGTAATATTATACCACTTATATGCATTTTGGGAATCTGAAGTTAATCATCGGCGTAAAATCTCTTAAAGATTCCTGGTGAGGTGAATAGCCATTAGCTCATCAATTAGCAAACACTTAGAAAACGTTTGCAATATTTAAAAAATATGTTAAAAAGTGAAATAGTAAATAAGACTTACTGTTCATAGAGATAGATGTGGTAAGAGCAGGAAGGACAAGCACTTGCCACCAGCACTCTTGAGCTACACAATGGTTCTTTATTGAGCAGCCATTGCTACACCACATTGTTTATTTATGCTGATCTAGTCCACAAATCCCTGCAGGAAGATGCTGTTTGACTGTTCTCCCCATTATTGCTGCCATTTCCAGCTCCAGAGCTGTCACAGTCATGAAAGGCATTGAAGATCCACCCGGTGCGCACTCCTGGGGAGACTCTTCTCAGTCCATGACTGCTGGCCCAGAGCATCAGTCCCACCTACAGAGAATTATCTGACATGGCCCACATCCTCTCCTTTGCCCCACTCAGACCTGGGGTGAGTAGGGAATACAGTATCACACAAAATGGCCTGTTTTCAGTTGAGTCTGTCTAGGCTCAATGACTCATTTCCTTATGCCTTTGGCTCAAGGGGAGCCTTCTCAGTGTGATTGCTGGAGCGTGCACACAGAAAATATGCTGGGTTTTCCGCAGGTGATGCTTCACGAGTTGGAGTTGCACTGCATGGCGTTTCTGTGGATAACAGGTCAGTGTATTCCCACTTGAGTCCTTTTCATTTGATCTTTGCTGGGACATTAAGCTTTGCTATTTGCTGCAGAAGCAAGGGTTTTAGCAGTCTCTGTGACCCTGGAGAAGCTGAGACGCAGCCTCCCTGCAGCCGGGGGCTGTCCCCCAGCAGGTGGCCACCACTCGCCTCAGGGCTGCGGCCCCTCGTGGGAGTCAGCAGAGGGTGCTCCTGCAGCAAGGCAGTGCTGCCATACAGCTCTGCGTTAAACAATGTGCCCGATAGGAAGTATTGGTTTATAAATTATTAACCGCAGCCCTCTGACATGCTAGCAGACTCACATCTGTGGACATTTTATATAAAAGACAAGTAATGGGAGAAGGTGAGATCTTCAAAGTGTCTTGTAACCCAAGAAGGTCGGTACTGTATAAGCACAGGAGGCAGCAAGGGATTACAATAAGTTGCATTTGTTTGGGCTACAGGGAGAGCCCCTGCTCTTTGGCCACTGTTTGATTCCTGGGGCCAGCACGGAGCCTTTGTCAGCAGCAAGTTTCCTGATGGCAATGCTGAAGGGAAACCCTGGAGGGAATATTTCAGCCGCTCCCTTTTGGGTAGGCCGGCCATGGCCAGCTGCTGACTATTTGCTGGCTGCCACAGGATATGTGGGAATGTACAGGGATGTACAGGGATGTGCAGGGATGTTTGGGGGCTGGGAGGAGGGTTGCAGCAGAGGGGTAGCATAGCTAAGGGTTGAGAGCAAGAACGGGCTTCTGCCAGGAGAAGGATAAAAGCAGAAGGAAAAAGCAAAACAAAATAAAGGGAGGAAATACTCCAGTGGCCCTGAATACCCATGGACTTTACTGCATGTTTTGTTTCACACTCTGGTTGTTTTTCTGGGCCTTTTAAAAATGTTGTGTATGTCTTGTGTGTATGTGAAAAGAGGAGGTTGTAGGGATGCTTCGAAATGGGGATCTCAGGGCCGTATGGAGACTCAGTTTTATGACTTGGAAGTACCCTCAACTTGATGATCTGGAAGATTTGCCGTAGACAGCTGGATTCTGAGTACTTTGTCATCTCATTAAAGCCAGTTAATGCACTGTCAAGGTCACAAATGCTTCTTTCTGGCTGATGTTTTTCTACTCAGTTATTTGCTGGTGTCCACAAAGTTGGGAGTTGAGGAAAACAAGATTTTTTTTGTATCTTAAATAATTTTTGCTCTTAATATTCTCACTCAGCATGCTCCTCTTGTCATGTTGAAAAAACCTAGTACAATTATCAAGCATTTGGGTGTAGGCAATAATATAAAATAAATAAAAGCATTTTTGTACTATCTCACACTGTTAGCTCCTGAGGGAAACTCTCATAACAATGAGAATGGAAACAGACATAAATTAGGCTGTAACTACAGCTGACTAAATAATGGCTGGAGTTTTTTGTCAAGTAACTTGTTCAATTAATATTTTTGTGGTCTTCAGCAGGGAGAAATTACTTGACCGACATTGCATTGTTTCTTTCTGCAAATAAAACAACGTTTATACATACGTGCTCCTTTGCCTGGAGTCGCTGTCTGGCTTTGCCTTCATATTCTTTTCTTTTAATCTCTTCCTTAAAATACACTTTTACTAAATGGCTTATATGTGTTCTTTTCAAAAAGGCATTTTTAAACCAGAGGGAAAAATCACCCAGAGGGGCTTCCAGACCCTTGTAGTGAGCATGGCTTCTCCCAATCCATTTTCATTTCCCCTTCTCTTTACCCATCTCTTCTATCTATAGGAGTGTATCTGCACTTTTTTTCTGCTTCCTACATATAGGTAGACCCAGCTACTCCTCCTGGAGCCCCCTGATCACAAAGGGATGCAGAGTGTGTGTGAGAAGATGCATCTGCCCCTGCAGACAGGGCCTGTAGTTGGAAAGCTATTTCAGTAGTGACCTTTTCTTCTGCTCCACAGTAGAACCTCCAGCCAGCTCTCAGTGCTCACGGAACAGCACTAGCCACATGCACTGAGATTTAGGTAGGTCAGCACTCACGTGTAGCAGCAGACATTGAAAAGCAGCTGCAAGTCAAAGAATATATGATAGCTGGGAGAGAGCAGGATTGTCTGCTGGATATGAGGAAGCTCAAGTCTGCTGTATCCATTGTTGTTGACAGTCTCTGTAAGTGCAGACTTTTAGAAAGAAAACCAAGGTATAATATCAGGTATGCATTAAACCAGAGACGTTTCAGCTCCTGTTTATCTCAAATTCATTGGATTATCTTCACCAGTGACACTATTAGCTTGTCTTGCCTTCAAACAACTCCAAATCAAAGCATTTGCCCAAACTAATTCCTCTGGATATTTCATTATCCAGATGAAACCGACTGTGTGAAGTGGCTTTTTGTTCCCTGGATTCACAGGATTAACCAGGAGGATGCGTATTGCGAAGAGTTAGGAGAAAAAGGCATTTTAAAGCATTGTGAACATGCAACACCTTTAATTCAAGTAGTTTCAGTTTTACCCCACTTCCATAGTGGATCCAAGCAGGCACTTGTAAAGACTGTAATTGCAACATTACAAAGTTGAAAATACAGATTTTGCATGCAGAAAACTTTTCTGTAGCAGAACATCAGTGCTGGGTTAAACCACAGATAGTGTGGTTAAAAGCATGTTTTCCTCCATGTTGTTACAGAGTTGACCTGACCCTGGTGTATCTCCCCCACACCAGTGGAATTCAGTGGCAAAATTCCCACATACTGGGAATGGACCGGTACTGGGAAGGATCGGACCCTTGACACCAAAATCTCTCAGTATTCCCATTGAATTTGAGGATTCTTCACATGCATCAGGGTTTGTTTAATGGACTGCTATATGTGCTCAACAACTTGCAGGATCGGCCTGCCTGCCAAATGAGTAACGTAGGGTTGCAGCTGCTTGACTTGGCCAGATTCAGAGCAAGGTTGGTATGAAGTGGCAATTCTGCCCTGGGGAATCTTCAGGCTCTGACTCACCTGTGGCAACAGAATAATTCTGAGTCGTTGAGGGCATTCCTGCCCCCAGCTGTGTGCTCTGGCTGGCTGAGAGCGCTACCATCTTCTGGGAAGGTGCCGCCACCATCCCATGGGCATCACCTGCCCTGCTAGTGGAGCTGAGGTGGGCTGAGATTCCAGCTAATTTCAGACTGAAGATTGTAACTGTCTTGTCTTTCAATTGAGTTCTTCCAGAGCAGATGATTTGTTTGGACTTCAGTGGCAGCGATGGAGTGACAGGGTGGGGATGAAGTTACCCCAAACCTAAACCATTCAGACAGTTTTGGTGGATAGCACAGTTAAAATCCTAAACCAGTAGAAATTACTATTGCTCTGTGGACTACTTAACCTTTTTAAATGAAAAAAAAATAGAAGGATATTTTGAAATGAAATGTTCTATTTTAATTAGGAAACGTAAAAATATTTTATAAAATGTCACTGTGAACAATTGGCATTTTTTAAAGATTTCCTAATATATAAGTGATTTGTTTAAAGCAGAATGTGTTCACAAACTGTGGGTTCATAAACCCGATGTGTTCATAAACCTTATGCTGTCAAGTCTGAATTTATTTAAAAAATGCAACAGCACGAATGCAATAAAACCTCCTTTTATTTGTTATTCTTAAGTTAAAACAATGCCAAGGAACATTTTGATGTTCCTCATGTGACAAGTTCCTTGATCCAGCTGAAAGCTTAACTACTTATCTTCTACCATTGGGTACAACTGTAAGCATAATGATATTATATAGTTAAACTTCATGGAAGCACAGGTCTTAATCTACTGCTTTGTTAGTGATGACCTGAAATCTTAGCTCAAACCTTAGATGGATTTTGCTTGATACTTGCAGTGAATATTCTGTGTCTAGTCTGCAACCTGAAAATGGAATTACTTTACACTAAAGAAATAAGCGGTCAAATGACAGCTTGTTCTTAGGATATTTCTAGACAGAAAAAACCCGCCAAAACCTAAAATCTGTAACTAGGCTGTTAGCTATAGCTATATCAAGGGCTTTTCATTTGCCTGTTTCTCTGAAGGGCTGGGAAAGTCAGGAAAACCCGGAAAGCATAGAAGCCTCCGTCAGAGTTTCATGAAAAATGCTTTGAGTTTTAAGGATTTGGGGTTGAATTAATATCTGTCGACCAATGACAAAATATTATTTTGGTGCCACAACCATTTTTTTCGTAAAATTTTGTTTTGTGCTTACCTAATATAAAAGACAGTGACTGAAATATTTTTGAATTTAATTCCATTCGGCTGTTGGCAAATTTTGTCTCCTGACAGTTGCAATTCTGAATGTTTGCATGCTCTGCATGAAATTGGCCATTTTACAAAAGAATTATACAAATCCTAGAATACTTGGCTTGCAAATGGGCTGGAATGAATTATGATCTTTTCCATAATAGCATGTCATCCGTTGTCGTATATAAAATTAACTAAAACCCAGAGTAAAGCAGAAGGCCTTCTGCTACTAGGCTTTTCCTAAGAGACCATGTTGAATTAACTGTTTCTTGAACTTCCAAGAAATGTAGTGGCTGGATTATTACAAAAGCCTTGGCTCTATGAAGCTGGGATCCTTTTGTTTTAGGAAAACAATAGGAAGGCTCTTTTTTTTTTCTTAAATGGACAGATTCTCCTGGGCTAAGCAGCGTGATGCCTGTGCAATTACATCGTGGTCAGCAAAGCGTAACAAAGCGCATTTAGTTGGTTCTGTTCCGAGTGTATTTACTCCCGGGTGCTTACATAGAGTCATCGCACATAGGAAAACTGAGGGGTCATCATGGAGCCGATGTGACACAGACGAAAATTTGGATTCTTGAATCAAATCACAGAAGAAAATCCTATATTTGGGAACAGATAAGAACTTAACAGGATGTTTAATGACTGGAGCAACATTAGATACACTGTATAGATGAAATCTGTATTTTAGGGAATATAGTTCTTACCACAACAAGAGATTATGTCTTTATTCCTTAGAGACTGAGGGAAAGAACTGGGGATTATGTATCACTTAAATGTGCCACACACATTGTCTCTGAACACTCTGGTAAAGAGAAGAGTGCTTTCTAAGGCCATGGCTTCCTTGCTTAGTTGGATAGCTTTCAAGGATAAAGAAAAAAAAAAGAATGAAAAATTAATAAAGGAGAGGACTTTTTACATGTTTCACATTACCGTTGTTTGTTAAGCTGGAGTATGATGTGTGGAAAAATTTTAAATCTTTAAGGCATCTTTTAATATTTTAGTTACCTGAAATATTAACTGATTTATTAGGTTCTATGATATTGGATCCAGGTCAGTACAGGAAATACTCAGCTGCAGTGAGTCTCTACAAAAAAATAGGTCAGGCTATCCATATATCTTCTTATATTATTGGGAAATTGCTTCCCAGATAGCACTCTAAGTAGAAATGTGAGTTTTTTGCATTTGACCATATCCCCAGTGGTTGCGCTGTGACTTCCTTCACATGCTATTCCAATGCCCCTCTGTCCTAGTCCATAAAAGAGCTCAATTCATATTCCCTAGAATATCATGAAATATGCAGACAGTGATATTTTCCATTTTAGGCTCAGAGCATGCTGTGAAATTCTAGGAAAAAACCTCTGGGTTACACATTTGTGGAGCCTTAGCATCTCAAAGGCAAAGAGCTTCTGAAGGTAGGGATAGACAGCGTAATATTTTCATGGAAAAATAAAAATATTTTTGAAAAGACTATTTATTTATTGTACTAACAGAATGCAAATCAAATTCTACTACAGCTTTACAGATTTGTGTGAATTATTATACAAAACCAAACTGTACTATTTCCTCCAGAACCTTCTTCCATTTCATGTTGTATATGCACACACAAAAGAATCGAGAGAATGAGTGAAAAATCTGCAATGTCATGGATAAAATTCTGCAAAGATGTAGTCAAGGTATTATTTAATTATTACTATTTCAGGTACTGGATTTTGGGATTCTTATTTATCTTAGCCCTTCTCACTTCATCTGACAAAAATATCCCCAGATGCTCCTCTTGTTGCACCGAGTGGAGGCTGCAGCTTTCTGCCACTGTATTGCAGCCAAAGTGGAAGAGCAGCAGCTGGATCCAGAGTGCTAGAGCTGAAAAATCTCACTGAAAGTCAAGTGCTTCAGCTCAAGCGAGTTGCAGCAGGTTGTTGGGTAATTTGCTGTCAGCCAGGACACTTCCTGCCAATCTTGGTCATGCTGTAGAATAAAACATTGAAAAAACCCCACACTTTTAGGAGTGGAAACCTACAGGCCTAGGGTCAGTAAGCCCCATTTGCCTCCAAAACCCATTTTTAAGTGTTTTTGTATTGCCTTGGATGCCCAAAGGCCTACAGCCCACCACAGGAAACCCTAAACACAGGGATTTATGTGAAATTAGGCTGCCCAAAACCTGGCCCAAGGAGCTATAGGGAGGTCTTCCGTCTTAAGGATGTGCAGGAAAAGAGTTTTTCCCCTGAGTTGTGAATCAGGTTCAAGGTGCTGATCCTTGTCTTCAAAAAACTGGCAGGACCTGAGCTGAGGTTTTCCAGAGAACTTGCCAAAATGTCAGGGAGGAAAGATTGTGGGTGGCTGCCCTTCTTCACCTTGAAGACTTGCTGAGACAGGGACCTTCCATGCCTGTGGAATAACCTACTACAAGAGGGCCATCTGCACCTGACTGAAGATGAGGGTATGTGTCTTCCCAACACATCCAAGCTCTCTGTTGTACTCGAAAGCAAAGCAAAGGAAGAGCCCAACAATGAAAATAAAGCACTGTCACATCCACAACTCTCTCCCAGACAATAGGCCATATATGACAGATGCTGTGCTAAGGAAAGAGGCTTCCATACTTCCATAGTTTTGTGATGGACAAAGTTATGTGGGATATAACAGGTAAAGTGATTTTTGCTGGCCTGTTTGAGGAGTTACTTTGCTAATATCCTCACTGTGGCTCAGGAAATGTTGGGGTCCTGTTATATTTGCAGAGTGGGAGGACCTGATCTGTTGTTTACACGTTACTATCTGAAACACTTGTTTATACAGTTTTAGTCACCATATCACAGGAAGAGGATATAATTTGTCAATTTCTACAAGCAGAACAGTGGGTCTTTAGAAGACCTGGTGATAAGGAAAGGTTACATAAGCTACCTTTTTTTTTTTAACCTCAAAGGCGAAGGAAATCTTTGAAACGGCCTTGTCTAGTAACTCAAAATGATTAAATATATTTATATTTATATATATTTTTTATGTATATATATTTTTAAATATATTTTTTTTATACATACATATACATATACATACATACATACATACATACATACACACACATATATATATATATATACACACACACACACATACATACTGTTGACCAGGTCCACTGCATGAAGTGTAGTTCCTTAAAAAGGATTAGGCATTGTAATACCCAGGTTCTAGACATTATCTATATAAAAATATTAGGATTGGTACTTATGCAGTGTGATACATGGGTCAAGTGCCTAAAAACCAAAATCACAGAATCCAGTAGGCTGAGTTTGAGTCATATAAACTAAGAAATGATGAAGCTATATCTTAAAGGCTCATCCTGGTGTGGAACTTAGATTATTAACTCTGGACTTGTTAAGACCTGTACCCTTGAATGTCCTTCTGGAGTTAGGTACTCTGTCACAATTTTTATGCAATATCTCCAGTTTAGTTATGCACAACTTTGGGGAAACATTTCTGTTTATTTTCCCCATTGCGTTTAAAGTTTTCTAGGTGAGAAGATGATTCTATCCTGATTGATGAAGTTTGGTGGATGTAGGGATGACTGCATGGGTAATGGGCTCCATTTATCCCATAATTTGCTGGATTTACTCAGCATCTGAAACTACCTTGTAAACTGCTCAGTTCTTTGTCTTTCCACCTTTCGTATTTAAGGGTATGGTCTTTCAGTGGAAAAAGGCCTAGAGTGTCCTTTATCTTCGTGCTCTATTAGATTTTTTTTTTCTCTAAAAGCTCAGATGAGAGGGCCTCAAAGAGCTGGCCTAGATTTTTTCAGATGAACTTTTATTGTTATACTTCAACCAATAGAATAATGGTTACCTCATTCAGAGAGCACAGAATGGTGCTGCCTTGTACTGTACTGTGGCTAAGGAAAAATGCAAGCAAAACAAGTTTGCTCACTTCTATTTCAGGCCATGGAAAGTTTGCCCATTTGGGAAATGCAATTAGCCGGTGGATGAGTTGTCATCACTCGGCGGTGCTCCATATGGAATGGCTGGAACCTCTCCAGCAGCAGGACAGATCTTCTGCAGAGTGTCCAAGTCTCACACCTGTGGAGCAACAACAGAATTGCTCACCTTTCGTCTGGTGGAGACCTCGATTCCAGGCTGGCTCCAAGCTTGCTGGGTGAGCCTGCCAGAGGCCTTTGGGATATGAGAGACTACCCCTCTGTCAGTGCTAGCACAATGGCTTGCAACACATCCAAGCTAAGTGAGAACCTCTGGCTGTTAGTAAGGAACCTATCCCTAGGGACTAGTTCTCCAGCATGAGACAGCTTTCTTTTCCAACCCATATATCTCCTTTAAAAAAAGTTGCTTCTGGATCAATCACTGAGAACATAAAAAGGTTATTTCAATCTCTGAATGGACACATAAAGAATTCTTATAGAAGAAAAGTCTCTGTTTTCTCTCTTTCACATTTTATTCCTTGTGGAACAGAGCAGCTGTCAGAACGTGCATGTGTTTCGCTGCAGTTGCATCCACAGTGACAACTAAAAATAATACAGGAGGGAGATAATTAACATATTGCTACTTTTCTCTTTGTACTGTGCTGCTTACACATGTATTTACTAACATGCTACTCTATCATGGCTCCCATTAGAGTTGTAAAGTTTTCCTACATATGGGCTTTAAGCTTTTCTAAGCACAAATTTGACTTTTATTAGAGAAACTTGATATAAGACAGTAATTTCAAAACTGACTTATTGCACACTTATTGGCTCAATTTGTGAAGTTTTATAAGATGCCATTATTTAATTCCCAGAGCCTGCTTACAGCTGCTGCTGCTCTTCTTGGAACACCTTTTTGCCTTGGCAAAATTGCATGCTACAACCCCCTCCAGTTGGTAAACACACAAACAGACCATTGAGTGCTGAAACAAAGTATTCTGTATGCTTCTGTAAGTGATCCTAATGCCTGCCTGAAGGGTTGAGTCAATGCTTTTGAAAACCAGAGTTTTCTGTGCATGACCACAGGCAGTGAGTTATCTCTGGAGCCAAGAGTGCCTGCAGTGTGTTTGGGATGGTGAGTGCAGCTGGCAGCATGATGCAGTGCAGACATACTTAAGCCAGTTTTGAACAAGGTGTCTGAGGTATTGAGAGGGGGCCAGAGGCTTGGGCTGCGAAACCCGACTGAGAGGCTGTCTCAGCCCACGGGCAGGCAGCCACCTTGCTCTCTGCACTGCCACAGCCACTTGTGCACATCCTGCCACCTCCGAGCTTCTCAGCAGCACTGCTTGGTAAGGCTGCGGCACAGAGCTCAGGGTGGAGGAACAGGGGGGTGCTCAGAAAGACTCTGGCCAGCTGTCTCAGCAAGAGGCATTCCTCCACATGTGCCCACCTCAGGGATGGTGGCAGCCGATCAGGGCAGATGTCAGAGCAGTGGGTGTTTTCTGCCCCCCCAAGGGGCTCTCTGCAGCCATTACTGTGCCTGTGCTGGTCCATAGCCACAGGCTGGCAGGCTGGTGGGATTAAAGCTAGTTCAAGGGTGGGATTAAAGCTAATTCAAGGATGTCCGTGCTTCCACTGAGGCAGACAGAGGAACTGACTATATTTGGTAAGGCTGGGGGGTGCAGTGTAGGGTACTGTGCTAAGCTGTAAACCAAGACTAGGCAGATCATCACTAGTTTTTTCACCCTATGTCCAAGTTTTCCGTCAGTATAAAGTTTCAAACTTTGTCTGCTTGTGTTTGTTCTATGTAGCATCTCTAAGGCTGGACTGCTCATAAGAGGTCAGTTTAACCTCCCTAAGTGTTTGGTGAAGAGACCCAAACTGGGCGGTGAAGAGCCTTAAATTACTTTTAATTGCTATCATCTTGCAACTTTCGCAACAGATTATATAGTTACTGACTGTCATCATAGGATTTCTTCTGGAATTGCTTCCTTTGAAGGACTGAGCAAGCATGGCGCAGCATTAAAGTGTTACGGGCTGTGGGAGCTGATAATGAAAGAAGAAATGCTGGTGCTCCATAGAATCGTTCTGCCAGTTGGTTGATGTTGTCTTTAATCTTATTCACCTATCTCTGAGGAACCTACAATGGTGACTGGTAGCTCATTCCTGCTGTAGTTGATTTTATTTTCCATATGTCTCAACATTCCTACATCTGGTGCAAGAAACCATAACAGAGCAAGCAAAACCATTACATTTCAAAAACCAAATGTGAAATGTTCTCATGTGCACTATGTATGTGTGTATTTTAAAATGTGGCCATTTAGAGAGGTGTAAGAAGGCAGAAAACATATATATATATAATATATATATAATATATATACAATATATCAATTTCAGCAGATATGTGGAAGAGTGACTTCATTGGGAGGCTGGTCCAGAGCTCCAGGTTTTCCAGAGGAAAGGAGCCTGGCACCTGAAGTCAGGAGTTCTGAGTGTAGCTGCATGTTCTGAAGCATCTCTAGGACCATCCTCAGCACAGATTTTTTTTTTAACTTGACAGAACTTCTGTCCAAAACACACTTTTAAAACTGACCCACTAAGATACAATTTCAGAACAGAGATGCTGATATAACTTTAATTATGCTTATATTAATGCTAGTGATTCAACTTTATTGAAACATTCAAACTTTATTTCACTCAATATACCCATTTATAGAGTACATAGTCAGGGTAACCTGAATCTGTTGCTGCCCTAAGGGAAGCATACCTTATTTTCTGAAGCTCAGAGTAATTTCCTCCATAGACTTGCCACCCTTCCACCACCTAATAAGTAAAGTATGCTAGAGATTAAAAGCATTATTCAAGATATCAGGTGATAATTTGGCAATTCTGTGATGGGAGCATAAGTTTTCACTGCTTATTAATTTGTTTGCTTGGTACTGTTTCAGTCTGTAACTTTAATGTTTGAATTCAATACCTGGCAAGATGTCCTATGAGTTGTTAAGCTCTCAGGAGAATGTAAACGTGGTCTTGGCACTGCAAAAAGCTGAAGATCACTCAGACACACTATCTTGTTTCTAACAGTCGTTGGCAGCAGGCATGAAGGGACAGAATGCTAACGCAAGGCATATAGAGCTTCACCCATCTTCCCAGCCTTTAGTTATCAGTGCCTTAGTGATGCCCTACACTGTCATCCACTGTGATCAATAACCTGAGATAGACCTACTTCCCATAAATCGGTTTGATTATTTTTGGACTCCATAGCTTAACCACATGCAATGTTAAAAACTACTTCTGTGCAGACATTTCAATCATGTGAAAATTTCACAGGTGCCATAGGGCAAAGAGTAGGTTCAAAGACAGTGTGTGGCTACATCTGAGGAGTAAATAATTTCTTATTTCTTTTTGCCATGCCACTTACAGTGCTGTCTGTTGCTCTGTAATACCACTTTCCTGCTGCTGTTTTTCCAAACTGAGGACACCCAACCCATGTATTCTCTCGAATGGCAGGTGCTGTGTCATTGATGCAGCTGACATGCCTGAGGGATGGAATACCATTCAGAGGGACCTGCACAAGCTTGCAAAGTGGGCTCATGTGAACCTGTTGAAGTTCACAAGGCCAACCTCAAGGTGCTGCACCTGTGTCAGAGCAACTCCTGGTATCAATACAGGCTGGAGGATGAAGGGATTGAGACCAGCCCTGCCAAGAAGGACTTAGGGGTGCTGGTGGATGAAAAAACCGGACATGAACTGGCGCTTGCAGCCCAGAAAGCCAGCTGTATCCTGGGCTGCATGACAAAGAGAGTGGCCAACAGGCCAAGGGAAGAGATTATGTAGTACAGCATCTGGCTCTGGGGTCCTCAACCTAGTAAAGTCACAGACCTGCTGGAGAAGGTCCAGAGGAGTGCCAGGACGATGATAAGAGGGCTGGAGCACCCTTCAGGTGAAGGAAGGCTGGGAGAGCTGTGGTCATTCAGCCTGGAGAAGAGAAGGCTCTGGGGAGACATTATTGTGGCCTTTTAATAATTAAAGAGCATTTCTAAAAAAACTGTGAAAATAGACTTTTAGTAGTGTCTTTAGTGATAGGACAAGAATTAAGGTTTCAGACTAAAAGGGTCTAAAAGGATTTAGACTAGATATAAGGAAGAGATTTTTTACCATGAAGATGGCAAAACACTGGAAGCCCCATCCCTAGAAACATTCAAGATCAGATTGGACCGGGCTTGGAGCAACATGATCTAGTTGAAGATGTTCCTGCTATTGCAGGGGAGTTGGGCTAGATCACTTTTAAAGGTCTTTTACAACCCAAACTATTCTGATGATTCTATGTGTGGTTGTCTAGGTTGTCTGTCTTGGCATCTTCTCTAATTTTAGTACATAGATTCCCAAAGTTTGAGGACCTGGTCCGAAGATGTGTACTTACACATACACTTAAAATTAATATGCAGGACCAGTGCCTCAGGTTTTTACTTGACTTTTTTCCATTGATATATTTTCTCTAGGCCTACGCAGTGGTTGGCTTAACACTCTAGGATATGTGCAAAGCAGATAATATGTGTACACTTACAGGCAAAAAAATCCAAAGGTTCTTCTAAGACAATGGAAAAGAAAGTGCCCCGGTATCCCGTCAGCTTGCCTGGTTACCTGATGCCAGTTGTTTTTTTGGGTTAACTCAGTAGTTTCCATGACATCTCTGAATTTCATCCGTTGTTCTCCAGCAGAATGTTCTCCAGTTTGCGCAATGCAGGACTGCATCTTCACATTATGTCCTCTGTTATGAAAGCCAGTGCTGTTTTTAAGGACAAGCATTGTGACTTTTCCAAATCTCTTTGCCCATGAGTCTCTTCTGGTTGAACATCAAGAGCTTCCCCTGTCTTTGCCTTCATTTTCTTCCTACAGTCATTGTGCGAAGAGCAAGTGTGGTATGAAAGGGAAGCTCATTTCCCAAGCAAAAGCAAACCCTCTCCAGTTCTTGTGCTACAGTCATCTCTGTACTTACCCTATTAGACCACTGTCAAGGGCTGCACTTACTTTTCCCTCCCAACGATAGTAAATTTTGGCAGTCAAATGCCTGCAGTGCAAATCTGCCATCCTCAGGCCTAGCCCCAGCACGCTGGTCACGCAGCGACCGCTTTCTGCAGCGATTGCATTTCCACTTTAAAGCTATTGGAAAACTCAGGAAAGGATAAACGTGGTCTGCAGACTGCATGGACGACAATTTTGCCTGGGGAGGGCTGGTTGCCCCTAGAGTTTTTTTGGGACCTGCAACTACTGCCCTTCTCTGTGCTTAATGAGGCCTGTGGGCATAGAGCAGATTTAGTGGAAACTAGCAGTCAGAGTTTAAATATGCTCTGATGACAGCTGACTTTACTTGTTAGAGGTGTTGCACAAGGCTGTTGCTAATGATTAAAGCAGATGGACAGGAGGAAGAAAGCAGAAAGCTCGAATGTGTGAGAGGTGAAAGGGCAGGAGAATTAGCCCAGAGATTTCCTGTGGTCTGTGGGTGTTTTGTGTTGAGCGCTAAATCAAAGAATTGTTTTTAATGAATGAAAGTGCTATACTTCAGCAGCTTAATTACAGCTAGCCCTTCTCTCCCACCACAGTGGGAGTGGGTATTATTTTAGATATACTTGTGGTGGAGTATAAAATCGCCTTGCTTTACCTTTCTGCCGTTATTCCGCAAACACTTAATTTGGGGGGACTTTGCAAAAAGTGAGGCTGTGAAGCATCGCTCCCCTGAGCAGCAGGGCATCGCTTGGGGCACTGAGAAGGTGAGGGGGAGACCCTGGCTGGCCTCGGTGTTGGCCAGCAGCTGCCTGCAGAGCAGATGCAGTTGTTGCATCAATTGTACTGAAACTTTGCAGGGTTTTTCTCTACACCGGCCTTCATGTGGCCATGCTGTGGCCATGTCTTGGATTTGTCGGCACTGAGCAGCTGCTGCCAGCAGTGTGCCTTGCCCGTGTCTCCATCAGCCTTGCAGGGGAACACAGGAAGGTTTGGGCAGCACAGCCAGCTTGTACCCAAGCATCCAACTCCACCAAGGGCATGCTCTGGTAATGGGATTAGAGGGAGAAACAAGGCCAGGATGAAGCTCTGAGGTACATTTTTCTCACCATCTCTTTCCTCAGCATTATGTGTTGCATTTCTATGTAGTCTTATTATCTATATAAAAGCCTTGTTGATTTTAAACTCAAACATAGTCACTGGATTTTTTTGAATGACACCAAAAAGGCCCTGATTCTACAGTCATGAAAATGAACTCACATTGTATTCTGCTTTATGTGGCCATGGTGATACCAAAATATTCTTCTTTAGCATCCAGTGATGAAAATACTAAATATATTTTAATTGTCTCTTAAGACAAATCGAAGTACAACTATATTTACTCCAGCATAACTGCATTATAAATAAAATTAAATTAAATTAAAATTAAATTAAATTAAATTAAATGCAGTCTTCTGTCAAGGAAAACATCTGCAATTCAAAGCAAAATTGTGTTTGTTTTGGTGAATTTTATGATTCAAACCTGAAAAGAAATTATTTTGTGCAAACATATGAGGAAAAAATGTAGTGCTACCTGCCCAAGTTCTTCATATGTTGCTATTTCGTGTCTGTTTTTGTTTTTGCTATGTATCTGCATCTGCTTCAAGATATGAATATATTTAAATTTCAAATTATTTATTTCACTAGGAGAAAGGTCTATGCAAAAATATTAATGAAATGAAAATAAAACTGTTTGCAACTTACATTCTACAAATCTTCCATCTGGAAAACAACATTTCACTTGATCATTCCAAATAATAACAATGATGATGATGATGAAAAAAGGAAGTGCTATAAATTTTGCAATGCATGCGAATTCCAGAATAGCAGAATTAGCCTTTTTAAAATCTTTCTGTTGCTATTTTATTGTTGCTTTCACATGCCTATTCCCTGTAATTTAACATTTGGAATGGTAATTTGTTTTAACCTCTTCAATAAAAGCATAAGAGTTTCCCTCTGTCTTTTTGGTTGAAAGACTGCATATTTTAGGCAAAAACAGTTCTCTGTTCTGGAAGAATCTGTTTGCTATGGAGAAATCAACCTTGACAAAATTGTAGGACTTCCTACAGGCTGGTGAAAATAGGTAAATAAGGATCAGGAAAAACCTTGTACTAAAAATCAGCATGATTTTCCATTTTCATATGTGCAGGCAGACAAAAGGCACAGATAAAATATTTTATAGAGTTTGGCTCAAGATGAAAAAAGAACCAAACCAAAACAACTTTTGTTCCTGTGAAAAAAAGAAAAAATAACAAAAAAAAGAAAAGAAAAATCCAACAACTTTTGTTCCAGTAACGTCTCTCCAACTTTGATTTAAGCTTTAGTTTCATTCAAATTAAACCACTTAGCTTTGTCTGGTTTGAGAGTCATAATCATACAAAACAACAATGTTTTGCCAAACACAATAAATCAGCCCAAGTTCAGTCTAAATTTGTCTCACATTTTTCCAAATTCAATAAATATTTAGCAGGTTGGACCATGGTTTGAGGTTTCTAATGGATTCCCTGACTTTGTTTAGCCTCCTTTGATGGTTTGATGTAGAAAGAAAGCACAGTTCTATTGAAATCTAGAAGGAGGTGACCAAGAGAGGCAGATGGAGATCTGTGTAGACATGTTTGTCTCGTCCTCCAGAATTGTTTAACCCATTAAAATCTCTGCCTAATGGAGCACTATAGCAGTAATTAGCCATGCACGAGGTAGTAGGCATTACAGGTATTTCAAAGTCCTCAGTCCCCCTGCTGAATGAATTACTCTTTCCCTAGTCATGCAAAGTTCAAGTCCTTTGATTTCCGGCAGTAATTTTGTTTTGTCTGAGTGATGTTGGGTAAAATCATGAAAAAAATGGAGGATGCTTTAAAACTCTATTTATGTTCAGGATCTTCTTGATATTACTGCATTTCTGTATCTAGATACATATTTACTGAGCCTGGATACAATATTTCCTATCAATGGAAAGATTTGTTGTTTGATGGATATTCTTAATTTGTTGAGGAAGTAGGGAACCATGGTGATCATGTGACTTAGAGATTGAAAAATCCTGATTTATAGATGTGCTGTGAAGTTTCCAACAGTGTCTTTCATTTTATAACTTCGTCCTGCTATCTATTCAGAATTGTTTCATTTTAACTTCCAAATAGAAATGTCTTTGGTGAAGTAACATCAACTTTCCTTGTGTACAAGAATTGTGAAAGCTTCCTTGTGGCAATTTTGAGATTAGAGAATGTTAAAAATGAAATTAACAAACACGGGGGAAAAAAAAGTAGTGTTGTCATTAAAGTGAGAAACAATCTGAGACAAATTATGTACGTAGCTTAAATCCCATTATAAGCTTTTTAAGAATTAAATAATGTATTTTTTTCTGCATTGTTAAGGTAGTATTATTGCTACATTTGGGGGGGGGGCGGGGGGGGAAAAGAAACATTAATTTAAAATGTGATTTAATCCATTTTTGCTTTAACCAAACAATAGTTAAATGAAGAGACACAATTGCAGCAGGGCAAGCGTTGTAGTTAATATACGTAGTAGTAGAGAGCTGATTTTAACTACTTTCCCTCACAAAACACACAACTAGAATATAACTGCTCGTGAAAATTAGTCCGAGCTACTGACTGTGCTTGTTTCAGAACCCTTTGGTTCCCCCTTTTGTGCAGCTGTGAGGGACTTGTGCTGTATATACTGTGATGCAGCATAAGCTAATAGCAGAACGGATATAAAGCTATCTTTCAGTCACATTGCACGTAGAAACATGTGATGGCAATTATGAAGGACAATGAGCTTGGACAAGGCAATATGAACAGGTACTTGAAATATCCAGGCCGGCTCCAACCCTCCTGGTTTTGTTTAAACCCATGCATTGCCTGTGCTGGGGATGCCAGTGGGACCCCAAGATGGGGGAGAACTGGTTTTGGGACTGCTGGGCATAGTCTGATTTATGTTCAGACTCCACCTGTGTTCAGAGCTGCGCTTGTGTTACTGGTTTATCTCTCAAGATAACAGTAGGTGACAAATGAATGAATGTATCCAGAGCCAAGATGAACTTTTTTCAGATTGCTGTATAAATCTACCATTTGAGCCAGGGGGGGCGGGAAAAAAACCCCACTGTCTTTACAGCTGTCTTTTGCAGCTGTCTTTGGAAGGAAGAGCTATGTAAATAGCAAAGGAACTTTTTTCCTCAGATGTTCCTAAAAGTCTGTGGCATTATTTCCCTCAAATGATCAGTTTTCTCACTCGACCGCAGTTGCCCAGGTCTTCATTCCTCTCAGTTTAATCTTAAGTTGTACAATAAATTGCATCGGCAAAGGGCAGAAGCCCACCCAAAACTTTTGAAGCCAAGAGGGGAACCAAGAACAATTATATTCAGGCATTAAAAAAGAACCCTGGCAATTTAAATTCTGAGAGCAAGGAAACTGCCAAAAGCAGGAGGCAAGGAAAAGGTGCATTTGAGCAACGTGGTCTAGTGGAAGGTGTCCCTGCCAATTATACGGTGGTTGGAACTAGATGATTTGAAGGTCCCTTCTAACCAGCCATTCTATGATTCTATAATTATACACTGCATATTTTGTTTGACTTCTGAAATGGCATAGGAGGAGGTATGGATAAGATTAAAGGAGATTGGAAGGTGCCAGGACCAAAGAGGGAAAAACCGCAAGTCAAGAATATGATCTGTAACTTTGTTTTTTGTTCTTTGCTCTGGAAAGTAGAAGGAATGGGATGTGACACAGTGAAAGAGCTGGTGTGGAGGAATTGACCCTGGTCAGAGGTTGTCTTTTGTGGCCCTGAACAGGCATGGTGAAGGAAAGAGGAGCCCCCCAGACAAAGACAAGGGATGGCAGAGCATAACAAGTGCAGAAAGCCCAAGGCGCAAATGAAGGCTAAATGTGTCTGTTGAGACATGCGTGTTCTGTAGGGAAAGCTAATTTATGGAGGGGAGAAAGGAAGTGAACAAAAAAGGGAGTAAAACATGTCGAAGACTAGAATGTAATTTAGAAAAAAAGGGCTCTTGCAGAAAGGGTACAGCATTTTCTACATGTAGCCTAAGAGAATTAAGTGTGGATGTGTGGGAGCCGGTCCAAGACTGTAAGTTAAAAAAGGGTAAGAAAACATAGCAGCAGGAGTGCTGAATTGAGATCAAGAGCAAGCGTCCTTACAGGTCACTGGAAAATCAGCGTTGGTCAGTCATTACCTCATTGTAACCACTGATATCTTCTACCCAAAGTGTAGAGAAAAAACATACTAATCTCAGATATCCTTCTGTGTGACTTGTAGATCCGTGATAAATACTGATGATACCACGTGAGGTCTTTAGGTCTGATTTGCTTCAGTAGAGAAATGGAGCTTTAGCCCTAGTTCTGGCTTGCAACCATTTGCTCTGCTGTTTTATAGCATGTCTGTGGGCCTAGATCCTAGTGGGAAAAAACCAGGACTTGTCTTACATAACTGAGGACAGGAGAACATCCTTATCCCCACAACAGAGAAAGCAATGCTCTTCTGAGGAGAGACAGTTCACTCCAGTGTCCTTGTAGAGTGTGCTGGAAGATGCTGGTTGTGGAACCAACCACCATTTTCTTTCACCTTGACGAATTTGCAAAAACATATCACAAGCTTGGGACAAGCTGGAAATGAAGCAGAGGCCTGGACTCCAAATGTTCTTTATTTCATGGGATGTAGTGAAAACAATGGTAGAAGCAATTGACAGGTCATTTTTTAGCAACTGAATTTTTCCATTGTTTCACATTGATTTTCATAAATACTCAATAATGTGACACATGGAGTTGACTTGTGTAACAGCTTGCCATATCTGAGGCTATTCTGTTATCCTGATCATTTTATCACTTGCACATCTGATAGAGACAAACTGGGCATGCTGAATGTGAATGTGCCTTGTTCCTCCAACTGTTTCTGTTACCCCTCTCTTTTACTCGCTTTATTAACCATGTGTGTCTTCCTTACCAGACTGCCTGGTAGAAGACTATCTGAAGGAAACTCACACTGCACTCTGGCTTCTGCCCTTGTAATCATCATAAACTTCTCATGTGCCATGTCTCCTTTCCATACTGTACACACTACACCTCGTTCTCCAAGGACTCAGAAAGCCTGATGCATGATGCAACATTTGTGGAAGAAACTGGAGAGATCTCTTTCCTAAGCAAGTCACTTCTAGCTTCCTTTTCCCAATATTTCCTGCAAGCATGGAGCTCCCAATTCGTGACTTCCTGAGATAAAGCCTTAAGTGTTTATTATTTTTATCATCAACCCCTAATATTTAAAGAATAGTAGCGGTTCAGACCACTGTTTTCTCAGCCACAGTACAAATGATTGATATGTTAAGAGAAAGTGCCCCTATCATAGACAAATTAAAATCTTGGTAGATGAGATGAGGAAATGTTCTGATTAAATAAACAAGAAGGTTAGGAAAGTAGAGAAAAAACATATACTTTCTCTGAAATTTTGTGACGAAGCTTTGTTAGTAAGAAGAGAAGGCAATACAGAAGGCTTTTGAGAGCTAAGGGTCGAGACTGCAGAGGTGTGGCCAGTGTCCCACCCCTGCTGGAGACAAGCCCTTGCACACCCAGGTCACTGTTAGCTGAGAGGGTAGCAGGGACTTCATTCCTCAGCATCATTCTGTGTGCAAAGCTGAGATGGCTGATTGCCACTATGGACTGAAATACACAAGGTATTAACATGAGCTCTTGCTCAGCTATTTCACTGGCTCAAAAGATTAAAAACCAAGAAGGGAAGATGCTGTTTCTCACATATATGCATATTCTACTTCAGGTAACAGAAAAGCTCTCTCATTGGGTCCTTAAGGATTTGGTATCCTGTGGGTAGCTCACACCAGGTAGTCAACAACATCTACCCCAGAGCCAAGGTTGCCACCCAGCATGCTGTGGCTGACATACAGCAGGATTCGTGCAAGGTCTGAAGATGGGAAATGCAGTATTGTGAAAGAGGTGTCTGTGAGATGCACCAAGTCCTGCACCTCGCCTTCATTAATGTCAGCCCATGACAAGTCTGGAGATAGAGGCTGCTCAGTGGCCTTATGCTTCTCTAATGAGCAGCAGCTCATGTATTTCTTTGGGAACACATAATTTCTATGAAAGAAAGACCTCATCGCCCATAAAAATCTGCCTGCTGCAGGCCAAAGCAGTCTCTGTCAACTCAGTCAAGTCTTTCATTTTGTAGGCTTCATATTTTCTCTGAAGGCTTCATATCAACCTCCTTCCTCATGAAATAAAGCAGTCAGGAAACGTAGATTGCAATTTCAGTGTACATGGCATGTCCATTTGAGGAGCAAGGAGTCCACAGCTTAGGCTTTAAATCACATACACGGAATAGGATCTTTCTGCCATCAGACCAACCCCAGCAAATACTCTTGGCTTGATTTCCAAAGTTGCTGAACATCTGTTGTTCTTGCTGATTTCAGCGCGCTGTGCGAAAGCTCAGCAAGAGCTCAGCAAGTCTGAATGTCAGACTGGCTGCGTGACATCCTGAAGTCTCCTGTGGTACAGGGAGGTCCACAGTGGGTTTGATGCTGGCATGAGACCAGTTGTTTCATATGTGGGAAGAAAGAAGCACTCATGCTCTGTGGCCAAACAGGCAATTGATGGAGGAAATGCAGCAGTGGCACAAAAAAATGTGGTGCAAGCTGAGGCAATCATCACTCCAGCAAGCACAATGAACACCTTCTGGCTACATACATGGCTACATGTGTTATGCATTAGAGTTACACATGTTAACTATACCCATATATTTTTTCCTTCTGTAGAGATAGCCAAGCCCTGGTACTGACGGCCAGTTGACTGACAGACATAACATGATCCACTGGATTCACAAGTCTATGGGCACAGGAAGCCCAAGATAACTGCTGAGCTGCTGACCAGTAGATTGACCTTGGGTGAGTTTCCTTCTCTGCTACTGCTGTTGGCCAATCCATTCCCTGCAGTTGTAAGCTCCTGTCAGGAAACACCAGAAGGAGCTGGGGGAATAGAGGTAGCTTTTTCCAATGAGTGCTACTGCCTGCTGACAATTAACTTCACCTTAGGAGGGTCGGCGGGGTTGAGCAGAATGGCTTAAGAGGAGGAACAGGTGTTGATATGGAGTTAGGAAGAGAGACAAAGGCCAAGCATAGACTTAGAGATAGCAAAGGTGTGAGAAGCTGTGAGAGGACATTATCATCTTGACTCAAGACAGGATCTTCTGTGCTGGAGCTGTATCTGACAGATGCATTTCTTCTTACAAACACTGCCAGTACTAGAAATTGCACAACCTCCTTCGGAAACACCTTCCAGGGTTTAAAGATCCTTAGGGGTTTTCCTAGTGCCTGGCCTCATTCTTCCCTGCTCCAGTTTGAGCATCTTACTGCTTGTCACATCTAAACACAGGTGAAAAAAGCAAGAATAGGTTTTTCTCTTTTGGCAGCTGTCATCCAAAGCCTTCAAAGCCCATTACCATTTCTTATCTCACCTTTTTTTTTTTTTTTTTGGCTAAGCATTATGAAATTTCTTCTTTCCTCTCCTTTTTCAGTCTCTACTTGTTCTTACTGTATTTCTCTGAGTCCCTCCCTTCACATCATTTTGAAGTGCTGCATCCAAGACCAGACTCAATACTTCAGCAGAAGTCCTCCAATCATGCCAAAGAGTGTCTCAAAAATGTCACTCCTATTTATACTCCTAGCATTCCCATTTTCTGCAGTTCTCAGCACCAACAGCTCACATTTGATGTCTAAGGTAGAGTCACTCATACAATCCTCTTTCTGTGAGGCCTGCTGTATAACAAGCTGCCCCTCCTGAGGAATTTAGGCTGCCAATTGCTGAGGAATAAAGCACTCAGAACAAACTAGAAAGCCAGGGCTTTGACACATGATTCATTTTGAAATGGACCATTATTTACTGAGCAAGAACCGGGGAACTCAGCACAAATAAAACTGTTCTCCCAAGTCCATGGAGAGCTGTCTGGCCCCAAAATCAGTTTAATTTAACCTCTGCTAGGCAGACCCTTGTAGCAAAGAAAGCTGCTGGAACAATAGTAGAAGTCGCAGCGGCAAGGAAAACAGAAGCAGCGAAGTTCGTAGGATCTGGATGCCGGCCATACATCTGGGTTAAGCCCACTGCACACAACCTGTGATGCAAGCCCTGCACGATGCAAACAGACGTGCATTTAAGTCCAGCCTACATGTAAGCTTTTAGCAGTTGGATCCCCTGGAGTGGCCCTCTTCAGCATTAAGAGACCATTCATTTCTACACTGGAACATCATGGAAAAGGGCACAGCAAGGGTATAAGGGAAGAGTCACGGGGTCTTCCCATCAGAAGGGAAGACTCTTCGGCCTTCTGATAGAAACTGATGCTTTTTTCTTTCAAGATTTGTAGTCTCTTATTTGGGCATTAGATTCAAATTCTACAATTAATTAATATAGTAAAAAACAAACCTCTCTCAATAAATAGTTTGAAGTGATATTTTATTTTCAAACAGAGTCCTAGCAATAATCAAATTAATGGTCGCATTTCCATTGTTCTGTTTGGAAAAACAGTTTGCTGAAAGTACTGCTCTGCTCTACATGAAGTTCACATAAGTTTAAGGTGTATTATTTTCTTTAGTTTTAGATAAGACACAGTCTCTTGATATGACTTAAAGAATACTGTGGTTAAAGAATACTCTGTGTTTGAGAGAGAGAGAGAGAGAGAGGCATATAGTGGCTTTTATTTTCTTACTTTTAATAGGGCTATTTTGCAAGGCTGAAAAAAAATTGTTAAACTTGCCTTAATCGATTGTTTAAAGTACCATGGTGGATTTGTCTTTTAAAAATAGCCCGTGGTTAGAGTTCCCGTTGCATTGTATTTGAAGTAGGTCCTTTGTGCTTTAAAATGAAAACTGTAAAACTTTTGGTGTTTAAGGCTTTCTGACTCCAAGTTAATTGTTTTCCTTTAATATGAGCAGAATTAAAGATATTAAAAATCGACTGCTGGAGCACATAATTGTGGCCTCCCATCTATTCTTCTTGTGGAAATGAAAGGAATATTGAAAGAGTTTCTATTTTACAATACCAGAGGTGGCCATGCATTTACAACTCTATATATTCTTTTAGTTGAATTCTTCTAAACCTCACGCCTGGCCAGCAGTTTTCTCCCAGACGATTTTCATTTTCAAAACATTCACATCCAATAAACTACACGAAACATAGTGTGAGAGAAAAAAGGGGACAGGAAATGGCTCTGTTGCATGGTTATTACATCCTATTGCCTGTGGGTTGCTTTGTTATGAGTTTTAACTATGTAAATATGACGTATATGACATCAGAATTTAATCTAAAGCTACTAGGTGGGAGATAGAGTGTGACTTTATTGTTAAGGCTAAAATCAACTGGGTGTTGACAGGTCTCAAAAGTCACTGAGTATAAGCTTGAAAAGGAAAAGCTCAGACTGATAAGCTGTTCCTTGATTGACAACTTCAGGCTTGACTGCAAGTATTGAAAACAGTTGAGCAAATGGAGGGAAAAAGGTTTTATTTCATAAGAAACTACACTGGGAAATACAGGAGGATTTATAGGCTGACGTAGCACAAAAACCTAAGAAAAGCAGGTGTGAGGTTTATAAAATCTGGAAACTGGGAAAGCACATTGTCCATGAATGATTTCCCCATTATAGTTTAATTAACCTTGTAAAAGCCCCTATGCAAATATAATGCTGGAATGGAGGGAAAAAATAAAACGCTGGTGTCCACTAGCTTTGACTTTCAACAAATCATATGTCAACAGCTCATGGCAAGGAGGTGGATTGAAAAAAATGAGGAAAAAATAAGAGAAAAGGTTTTCAGTGGGAAATTAATTCACCAGGGAAAACAACACACTGATTTTTCATCTTTCCAGTGAAGTCAGACCAATTTTTGGCACTGTAAAATCCATTATGGAGACAATAAAATAAATACAGTTTAAAGTAGCAACCATGGGTTGATTGAAATGTTATGATAGCTACACATGCTATATCTTATCAAATATTTTCCATGAGGAAGCATTCAATTCATTTTGTGCCAATTATCATACTCTGTGCATCATAAACTTTTATTGCTTGTTATGGAATGCCACTCAGCCAACTTTTTCTTCAGATATTGCATCATCAGATTCAGATGGAAAACATATTTTAATGTGGCAAAGTGTTAAAGAAATCTAATACTCTGGGGCTGAATGAAAATGTTAAGGTTCATCTCCTGGATAAGAAAAACAATTTATGAATGCAATATTCATTTCCTGAGGTGGGCATAAGCAAAAACCTCATCTGAAACTTAAAACCAACATGTTTGCCTTCACTAGTTTCCTTAGTTTAACTCATTGATGTCATGTATTATGGTCCACTGCTAAGACCACATCTGGGAAAGACTTGCTTTTTTCAGTTCTCCAGATCACTTTTACAGGGAACTCCTTGTATAATTGCATGTGCTGAGATTTGAACCTCAAGGGCCAGTGGATCAGATTTCACTTTTAATATATTACTGGAGAATATCAAAATAATCTACTTGTTTAATCTTGATCGTGCCAGCCGATTAACACTTTGACACCCTGAATCACAGATGTTAAGTACTACAGGGTAAGGTTTCAGTGAAGTGTATAGACTATAATGAGGCTTTGTGAAGTTACAGATCTGAGGTTAATATATTTACTTAAGCATTTGCAGTACACAAAGCAGGGCTGTAGCTATCAAAAGATAACGTGGACAACATTTATGAAAAACACCCATTGTACATGAGGGTGGGTGTCAAGATTGGCAGCAGCTTGTTGGATGGGATGGGAATATATATGCTTCTGATTTTTCTTTTAGGGGCTTCATAAGTGAAGCAGGATGGGTACGGTAATGACAATTCAGTTCAAAGGACTCAGAGATAAATGACTTGTAATGTAATCTCAGTTTCTGATGCATCTCCTACATAGAAACACTGACAGTAGTAAACAACATGACTCCCCAGACCCCCAGGGAACACTTAGAAGCAGCTGAGACAGGGGACATCCTGTAATGTCCCCAGCCACAGCTGGCACGACTGAGGACCAGATTGAATTGTATTTTCTGATGTATTGGATCAGCTTGCACAATTTGTAGTGTTTGTCTCTTCATCCCATCCAAAGCCCCATTGATATCAATGACAATTCATTGAATTCAATGACCATTCACAAACATAATTTAACACAGCCCTAGAAGAATACTTTTCTGAAGAAGATTTCGATTATTTTCTTTCTTAATTCTCAGGGTTTTCACTTAGTAAGTTTACTGACACCAACTGCATGTTTCAGTAAATCTTCTGAGGATCATAGTAGGTGTAAAACACGTGACAGTGTATCAAGGAAGTGAGACAGCGGGCTTGACTCTGCAATCCATATTGATCCAAACACCTGTTGCAAACTTTATTCTTCTGGATCACGCTAGTTTGAGAAGAAACCAGAGGTGGGAGGCAGCGTATTATGGTCAGTTTATCTAATGTGTAGGATGGAATAGGGAAAGACCTGTACCTGGCTTCTTCAAAGCACTTCTTCAGAATTCTCTATCTGTGCTGCAGTTGAAGACAAAGCTGAAGTATCCTACTGCAGGAGACCTCTCTCCCAAGAATCAGACAATATGTACCTGCAGGGGTTAAGTCTGCCAGCCTGTCCACTAGCCTTCCCTCCCTGTGTGGAAATCCTGTATTGCCATAACCATTTTCCCCAAGGAGACATCGGAATCAGTGGACAGTAAGTAGAGCAGGAGCTATTGTCTTTCATACAGTGAGGGGGGAACCAACTGGGTGTTACTGTGTCTGCTCCTCCCACAAGGAGAGTGGATTTATGACAAACTGAAGTCTCCAACCATCCCTGATTTCTCACTGGATATATAAAGCTCCTCACCTAGTTGAAAAACCCAGCGTATGTACCACAAAACTCTAAAAGTCAAGGGGAGAAAGAACACTGCAAGATGGCAGAGCTCTTCAGGTGTCCAGCTGTTCCACAGGGAAGGAAGCAACCAGGATCCTGGGAGACCTGGTGACCACCAGATGCTGTAACCTCTGATAGGCCCCTTCTTCCTGTCCCTGGACATCCCAGTTACCCACAAAAACATTGCTGCTGCCATTAATGCAGAGCAGAGTCAGCTGAGGAAAATATTCAGGAGTCAAAGAGTGGCCACTTCTATTTCTCTTTCCACTGTTTTATTTAGCTGCCTGCAGCAAAAACCCAGCAGCCTACTTCCAGAAGTGCATATTTCCATTCTGTGAAATACGAGCTGCTCTCAAGTCCTTGATCTCTCTTTCCCAGCTGAGAATTCTTAGTTATTCCCAGTTTACCCTGAGAATTGGTTGGCATCTCTAATGTGTGCATGATACCAGGCCCTGCTGCTGTAATGCCTCTGACTCACCACTGCATCCAAGGGCTTTCTGAACAAAAAAATAGGACTCCAGATACCCTTGATTTCAAGTTCTGTACATGACCCATTGCTCTCCTAGGGCTGCATTTTCCCTTCTTGATGACAATTAAGAGCGAGGTTTGCAGAACTCACCAGTGGATTATTTCTGTTCTTTTTGAAGTCAGTGGTATCAGATTTAAGCCAAATCTGACCATTAAAAAAAAAAATCCTAAAAATGGATAAGCAAAAAAATATGGTTTCTTGAATGTGCCGTTGAACTTCAGAGTTTCTGTAGGTTCTACTCTGGCAACGTACTGAGAAAGCTACTGTTCTTCCTTCATGCAGAGAAATTCTTTCTATTCCTTCTTCCCACTTCAATGGCAGGCACAGCCAGATTCCACGTATTAAAGAATGAATAGCTTTGTTATTTTTTTGTTTCAATTTTTATTTTTTTTAAAAAATCAACCGTTGCTGGTCACAAATACAGCAAAACACCAAAGTCTTAGTCACAAAGAGAAAGGATACAATCACTTGGCTAGGGCTGTTTGCCATCCCAAGGGGCATGATAAGTGAAAGTTACTTAGGGAGAAGGAAAAAAAAGTTCCCCCATTGCATCTCTCAAACTCTTATTACTGTCTCAAACTTCTACATTCACTTTTTGAATGTATTTCCCCCCTCTTTATTAGACCACAGTGCCAGAACTCCCACCTCACACCTCTTGACTCTAGACTTGGCAATGTCATAAAAACAGATCCATCAGCCGCCACCAGACCTGGTCCATCAAACCAGTGACAAAAGAAATATGAATATAACCAAAACTGGTTCCTTGGGCAACAAAAATGAGCAAATAGCAGTGCAACATACTGCACATTTTTTAAAAACTCTTTTTGGAGTAAGAATATTTTTTCCCATTCAGTTATACTTTAAATCTGACACACTATACAGGAACATTTATCAATGAATTTCATAATCCTTGCGACAGAATTTACCACACAGCAACAGAGGTTGCTGCTGTTGTTACAGCTGCAGGAAGACTAGGGACCTTGATCCAAAACTCAGTACTAAAAAAGATGTGGGAACTCAGTACTAGAAATTATGTGGGAACCTCAGCCATGCAGAAGATCCAAAGAGAGAGAAGAAGGGTGTCTGTTTACCTGTGTTTGTGCCTTTCCAGAAGAGCTGGAGGGACTCTCCATTCAGAACAACGGGTCAGAGAGCCTGGCATTTCCAATTGATGTGAGTTTGATCTGGGAATGAATACCTTGGCAAACCATTTACTTCAGTAGCAAAATAATGTTTCTAAGGCAAATATTCCTGGCTACTCAAGTGGTGGATCCAACCTGTGATCAGCTGAGCAGATGCATGTACTGCAGTTCTCAGCAAAGACTGGACATTTATCCCAGCTACTTGGGCCTTCAAGCACCAGGTAAAGAAATGAGTGGTACAGATGCTCAGGCAGCAGAGGTGGTTATAGGGGAAATGTGATCACATTCACTGAGGTTATTAACAGTTATGTTGTGACCACTGTATTTTTAATGAGACCATCCATCTTCATTTTTCATCGTGCATTGGGTAGTGCTCCTTTACAACCCTATCTCACTCTTGCCAGTAAAAGCAACTCTGCATAATCCTTCTGCCAGGGGTTGTGAAGTAGTAACAAAGGCCAGGTCCAAGCAGCTGGGGTAGTCCAAAGTGGGTGTGACGGCTTCATCAGCTTTGTTCTTACTCTTTTACTTCCAATGTTTCTGCATAACCTGTAGCTTGCTCTGGGGCTCAACTGTGGAACAAACCAAACCATCTTCTATAAAAATCAGCCACAACAGAGAGAAGAAAATGGCTCATGTCACTTACCCTGGAGTGGCAGCTGGGATGTGAGCCAATCTCTACCAACAGAGATCTGGCAGTGATTCCCATCACAGCTTGGACATATCTTCTTAAAAACAGCCAGCCATGTGAACCAGCATATCTCAGAACAGAGAGTAACTTAGCCTGGCACCTGTGCAAAGTCTGGTTTCTCCACTGATCTGGTGTGAAATGAAAGGATTTTGTGAAATGGTGGAGAGGACCAGCAACAGTCTATGTGTATGATTAAGATAGCTGTCTCTGACAGTAAGTACAAGGGAACTCTGATCTGTCTCTTCCAGCACTGTGAGTTAGTGACCAAAAACATCTTGGTTCTTGTTCCTTCTCCTTCCCATAAGCTATCCTCAAGGTTGGCTGCCAGCAGGTAGCAGCATTCCAAACTATGTCACTATTAGCAAATTAAATGGACCATCCTCAGGCACTGAGGGCAGGAAGACAGGGCTCAATCTCTTCTTGTACTCTTCAGAAGAAAGAGGAGGGAAACCTTGCATTTCCTTATTTTAACAGTATGTAAAAGTAGAAAATTCCTTTCTCCTTGAGTCCTATATAACAGAAATTTTTGGTAAACATCATAGTCCAATGAAGCTGGTCAGTATATAGGCAGGCCCTTAGCCCTGCAGCCTCAGGATTTACACTTCTAAGTAACTTGTTGAAAGATACTATGGTGGCCTCAGAAAAAAAGACTTTTTTTTGGCAATATTTACTTTGCCCCTGTGCCATGGTTTGGAGATGTCAGGACTGTGTATACATGTCTTGAATTTTAGCTTTTTGTTACATATTACAATGTAAGAAGTGAGATCAATGCACATTAGCTTGGTTTCTGTGGTGAATGCTGAAATGCATAAACAAACTGTGAGCATGTCAGCTGTGTTTGCTTAAGGATGTTAAACATAGCTCAGTTTCTAAGGACAGACATATCTCTCGTCCATCTTTTCTTCTGTCTTCTTGTAGATGCTTGGCTATTCTGGAATGGTTTAAACTATGTGAAGAAAAAGAAAATAAAGTGACACAGGAATCGAGAAACATAGGAGGACTGAGAAGATCCTGCTTTTTCTAAGCTGTATGCTTTTTTCAACATGAGATACCTCATCATTCATTAAAAGTTATCCTCAAAAACATAAATAGGAAAACCAATGGCTTATTCACTAAGTTTATATCTTTGGCAAAAAGCAGCTGTAAATAGATTCATTTGTTTACTTGCTGACTAAACTTTGGTCAAATTCTGCTTGGAGTTACTTCAATGTAAAGTTGGAAGGATTCCATTCATTTTCAGTGAGAGCAACATTTCTCATTCCCAAAAGATCATTAGGTTTCTTCAATGCTTATTCTTTATTTTGCCAAGATAAAGATTCAGATGTTTTGATTTTTCAGTTCCATTTCTAGAATGCAGATTTTCTATGTTCTGGCAACATATGGCATGAATATGTTCTTTTCTATTTAATACAGGAAAATTATTCAAGAGTTCAGACTTGCTTTAATGCTTTTCATTCCCTTGTAAATGCTTTAATTTTTTTTGATTGCCTTCTGAGCAATGTCAAAAGCCAGGACCAAGGAAAAAAAATTACATTCCACTGAAGTATCTTCCTATTGAAGTGTTGGCATGCCTAGTAAAGCAAAAATTTAGGAAAGGACCATTTTCAATGTTCACTTTGCTGGACAACAGGCCTGCCTTGGAAGAGGTTTCAACAATGAAATTATTGTACATATATTTGCTTTAATGGCTCTGTTGTTATCATGTTTTTTAACAGCGGTGTTGGTTATTGCCAGATGTCCTGCTCAACAATGCTTCAGCACACATGGGAATGCTTGTGATGGCCAATCAAGTGAGCTGGCAAAATAGAAACAGATGGCCATGGAAGTGTGCTCTAACACATCTTTAATGAAACAGGGCCCTTTCGTAGATGATTACATTGCGCTAATCGCCATTTGCTAATCCTAGGCCTTGCACCTCCAGTTATAGACCATCTAGTGTCCTACTTCTGCATTGCAACTTGTTTATTCACCTGTTCTAGTTTCAGCTGCACAGGATACGAGCAAAGGATGGTCCAGTGCAAGAAAAACTGCTTGAAAGCGCAGAAGTAAATCCACAGCCTGGCTTGAGAAGTGCACAAAATGGACTAGAAACATGCTAATGATTTGTTTTCTGCCTTTTAGCTTTCAGTGGCTTTTACCAAATAACGCTGAGGCCATGTTTTGTTGAGCTGCAGTACAGATTTGGATACAAAACCACTCATGGTCCAGCATTACTGGGAGAGTCTAGTCTCTGTTATTGGGTTACTGGATGCTCTGTGAGAGCAGAGATGTGTGCAAAATCGAAACCCAGCTGTACAGCTTCCCTTGATTTTCCTGGGACTCTTTAGCTAAACATTAACTGGTTTCAGATGCAATCAGATGGGCTCAGGAAATCTTGCAAGAAAAGCAGATAAGTTGGTACCTCCTGCAAGGTAATTGTATAGTCTTTCAGTTCTTCCTTATTTTGGCATTGAACTCCAAATTAATTGCTAAACTCAGGAGATTGAAGGGGAACAACAGGCTTTGTCTCACTCTGTATGCTTAAATCTCATTTGTATGCTTAAATATAAAATAATTCTTTCAACTATAATGTTTAAAACAACCACTGACCTCCAATCAAATACCCAAAACCATTTGATTAAGACAAATTATAGGTCTGGAAAGGGATAATAACTAAGGAACTTTTTCACATGAATCCAAAATAGGAATTCAAGTGTTCTGTCTTTTCCTTGCGGCCACCAGAGCTAGAAACTAGAAAGCTGGCTGTGATTTGAATTATGAAGGTCTCCACAGACATCTGTAGGAGGCTCACAGTAGCATGGTGAATGCAAACTAAATAAGAACTGGGAAAAAAGTGTTCTGATTTTTCCTCTGGTGCTCCTCCATGGGCGCTGTTGATTTTGCCTTTGGGAAGGCAACAAAATATTTCAGTATTGCATACAAAAGGTTACATATGGGCATGGGTTTTCAAAAGATTGTTAAAATGAGGGTGGGAGGAAGGACAGGAAGGTTCATTCTCCATTTACTACACAAAGCTGGGGGATTTTGGTGGGGAAGCTGAACAGGCAGCTCTTGGGGGACACCATGCAGCATGTCCAGGTCCACACGCTGTGATCACCAAGAATGTGGATCCCTCTCACCCTGGTTTCATCATACCAAGGCACAGTTCTTAATGCTCTTGCATTGCACTTAAGGTAACCCTGATGTTCACACCTCAGCATCTTCATCCCTCAATGTACCCATTGGGAGATGCCAGCCATTCTCTATTCATGTTTAAATTATCAATATAGACTCATTCTCTCTTGCTTAGCGCTTTATGGAAATTTTTTCACCAACTCACTGGGAAGTTTTATGCAAGGGTCCCCTATGTAATTTTAAACCCTTCAGGTGTTTGTTGGTTTTTTTGCATATCTTACAAATAAGCATGAGAATCTTTAAGCCCCACAGTAATATTTATTTTCAGATTGTGTCTGGTATAAGCTTGTTTTCAGCCACACATAAATGGATGGTATTCTTTTAAAGCATATTCTCAAACCCTCTTTGCACTTTTCAAGTAAAAATGGCTCATGTATTTTTGGAAGAGTGCAAACAATGAAATGTCAGATTTCAGTTACTGCTCTTAATATATTCAACCATTCAGCATACTGTAATTGGCTCAATCAAAAGTTATTTCAAACAAAACCCAGAGGATGATGAAATAAATCTAAAATGTCAATCTTTCAGGATTTGGATATGTTTTAATAACATTACAGAAATTCCAAAGGTTTCAATTTGGAAATAACAATAATACCAAGTATAGGCAAAATTTTCAGGGAAGAAGGAATATAATTATTTGTTCTCTTAACTTCCATTTTGGACTGAGACTTTCAAATTTCATGCTAATATAATTCAAATATATTTTAACCTTACTTAAGGAAGAAGCAGAGTCACTAGTTCCACATATACATAATTGTATTTATATTCTGGCTTTTTACACTTAAGAACATGACAGAATCTGCTCTAGTACTCTTGATTTCCTTGATGTTCTTATCTGCTAAAACATAAGGGTTTTTTCCTTTTCTACAAATATCACTACACTGGGTAATTCAGCCTTGACCTATATATTAGATTTTTAAACCACAAATATATTGAATCAATACAAGAATAATACCATCCATGGGTGATGATAATGCCCTATTCTGTGTAGCTTCCAAGGATAATATTTGTTTTACCTCTGCTATTCCAACACATCCTAAAGTAAATTAAATGGCTACACAGCTTTTTCATAAGTATCTTGGAAGCAGCATCACGGTGTCTTGGGAGGGCTTGAGTCTGGTGGTGGATGAATGGACTTTCCATGCTTTGTGCTCAGCAGGGTGCTGGGTAGATTTAAATTTGCTTGTGAAAATATATAAATGCCACTCAGTGGAAAAAAGAGATAGCAGGAAACACAGTAAACTCAAAGGATTTGATTTTTTACAATTCCGAACTTCCACACTGCTGCAAGCAGTGACCCGTCAACTGTACTCTTGCATTCTGAGCCAGGACTGGAATCTGGGTCAACACACTTCTGAAACATTACCCGAAACAATCCACATATTTTCTTGCCCATCCTTATAATCTTCTCTATTTACATGTCGAAACTGTACTTCTAACACTTCCTTCTTTCTTCTTATTTTGTTTAATGTAAGGGGAAAAACTTATGAAGAAAAATAGACAATGCTCCATACTCCCATTTTGCAGGGCTAATTTACATTTCTTCTGGAAGTTGTTCTAGTTTTGACTCTGATGGCACAGAAGTTTAATTTTTATGTGTTATTGCAGAAGAGACCTAGAAAGGTGAAGCAACAAGACATTAGCATGATGAATATATATTGACAGCTTAACTATGTACCGACAGTGAGAGCTCTTTTAACAGGGCTGAAAAGCTGTTGCTCAAAGTTGCGTAAAACTGGGATGTAGGTTATGAGAAGAGGAAAATACTTCAAACAGTGCCCATAACAGCAATGTAGAATAAGAATGTCAGTACCTAACTCATTATTTTCTCCCGGGTAGCCTGTAGCTCACTGGTGCTGGTGCTTGAGCAGCTGCAGCTGTGTCAGAGGCTCCATGCTGGGTTCTGAGGCATGTCTGATATTGACCTGGTCACACTGACCCTCCTAGCCATGGCCTTTAGCTTCAGTTACAAAAATACAATTGGTCTGAAGGATAAATTCCTACTTCAATCACATGGGGCTTCAGTCAGCTTCTCAACACAGCCAGAAAACAGCAGCCTTCCAACATCACCTCTTACATAGGCTAGTCAGAAAATTACTTGGTATTTATAATTGTCTACTGCTCCAAAACTTGAACTTCAGAGTTGTATATGGATAACCAAGTGACTGCTGGGCGTTTGATGCTCTTAACCACCCACAGTTGCCATGCTCCTCACAGACACAGAAGTGTCCCTGTCAGGGCTGTGGACAGGACGCTATTTAGGTTTTGTCATTCGACCCAGCACAGCACAGGATACAGCATAACCTCTGGTCTTCATATATTATCTATACTAAAAACCAGCAAGTATTTGAGGTGTTGCTATTCGAAGATGGAAAGAACCAATGCTCTCCATGGCTATACTGTTAACCGGACCAAGCAGGAGAGCATTGGCCACCTCTAAGGGCTCAGACTCTGGAGCAGCTTGGCCAAAGCAAAGGATGAGATCCAAATTGCTTTTTTGTGAATGCCGTTGGAAACTGGAGGGCCGTGCAGCCTTAGCAAAGCCTCTCAGATGCAAGCTGCTGAGTGGCATCACACGTTTGTCCTGTTTGTATTGTTGTTATAAATTGCTGCTTTTGTTATGCATTGTTTGTGCTACCAAAGCACCTAGAAGCTCTTGTGATGGATCAGAGCCCTGACATACATGGCAGAGGAAAGTCTATGCCAATAGCTAATGGGTGCAAAAGAAAACTCATTTGGAAGAGTTAAATTGTTTTCTTTAGAACTCTGTTATGGTTACCTTCCTTGTAACACCACTACCTCATAACAACACCTTAGATGCCTGGGATAGTGTTATGATGAGAGCAAGCTCAAGTATATTTATAACAAGAATAGGTCAATGGTCCAGAGGGTAGTTTCCTATTATGGGAGGTATAAAATAACTAAAATCAATAAATCTCCAGATCATAAATGTAGCTACAGTCTGGGCAAGGTTGAGAAAATTATTGGCAGAGCCTCATGATGTCTGGATATTGTAGCTTGTAAATTTATACATACATATGTGCGTGGTTATGTACACGCTTGCTATTCATCCCCCACAGAATTCATTGAAATGCTAAGAGGAATGTGCATTTGGTACTCCTTTCAGTGCTGGTAAAAGAAAAAAGCAAGGGGAAAGAGGGAAAAAAGCAAGGGGAAAGAAAAAAAAAGGAAAAGAAAAAAGAGGAAAAAAAGAAAAAGAAAGTAAGAAGGAAAAATAATTTAAAAATAGGAAAAAAGAAAACCAGAAACAAATAGAAAAGAAAAAAGTTTAAAAAATAAAAAAGCAAAACAAAAAGGGAAAAGGGAAAGAGGCAAGGGAAAACAGTAACTTATATAATGGCTTGTATCTTTCAAGTCATGGTGAATTTTTTCATATAACTGACTCTAGAGGCACGACAAAATGGCTTCATGTATTAACCAGAGGTCTGTATGCTTTGAGGTACATGAACTGTTGCATCTTGTTTAAAATATATATTAACCCTCATCAACCAGTTCCATCATTTACACCTTTGTTGTGAGCTGTCATCTCCTTTTAGAATTCCCTAAATTTTATTCCGACTGAAGGACTTAATCTCTTCAAACTTCAGTTATCTAAAGATTTGTTGTTTAAGTCTAATGTATTCATTTAGGCTCCCTTTGTTATCTGCCAGGAGAAGAGGTAGCTCCAGGGAGTGTTTGGTCTCAAGGGTCTAAGATGTTTTTTCCCCAGACCTATCTGTTTCTTCCTGTATTAGGAAGAATAACCTTAGTTATTAGTTTCCTTTGCTATTGGATTGGATAAATCTTACCTACTGAGCCTAAATTGGTTCCTGTTTTGATGTAAACATGATTAATAGGATCTTCAAACTCCAGTAAATATGTAAAATGTAGCTGAAAGGCTATGTTCATGCTTTAGTTGACATTAATATGTAGGTGATTTTTGTCATAGAATTGTAGAACTGTTTATGTTGAAAAAGACCTCTCAGATCCTCAAGTCCAACCATTAACGCAGTACTGCCAAATCTACCACTAAACCATGTCCCTAACTGGCACACCCACACGTCTTTTAGATATAGTGACTCCACCACCTTCCTGGGCAGCTTGTTCTAATGCTTGGCAACGCTTTTAAAGTAGAAATTTTTCCTAGTATCCAAACTAAATATCCCTAACACAACTTGAGGCCATTTTGCTCTATTGCTTGTTACTTAGGAGAAGAGACTGACACCCACTGTCCATCTGCTACTCAGCAATATGGTATAAGAGTATAACAGGAAAAAAACCAATAGTCTCAGCTGACAGAGCAGTTAAAAAATATGAGGTGTGGGAACTGTGTTTTCCACAGGCTGTTTGATGTATTTTCTAGAGATGAGCGCAATCTAAGTCTTGACTGAATTCAAATACTCACTAATTTGAGAAAAGTATGAGTCTTGTATTCAGATGTGAGCTTTGCCCCCAGGCAGCTCCAGCATTGAACTGATTAGGCTTTCAAAAGACATGACTGGTTTGGAAAGATATAAAAAAATAAAGGAAACGCTATGGAGAAAGTCATGATGCTCTGATGTAGCTGGTGATTCTGAGGCCATAGTCACCCATGTTTTTATTGATTTTGTGTTTGCTAACCCCATGATTGTGTTCCTTTCTGCTTTAGATTAAAAAGTTCTGTGGGAGCAGAAATAACAAAGCTTGGTTTCCTATATAGTCTGTCTAATGCACCCATATACTCCTTCTGCAGTTTTAATACACACTCTCACCTTCCTATTCCTCTTGCTGGTGTTCATCCCCATGTTTTAAGCAGAGATGTCCCCCCACAACTCTGCTAAATCCTTCCTATGTGCCTATGACCCTAGCCCTGGCAGTGCTTGTGGTTCTTCCCTTTGCAGGCAGAGTCCTTGCCTTGCCCAGAGATGTGATGGAAGCCAAGCAATCGTGTATTTTCTTCTACCCATTTGCCAGTGCAAACTGTCCCATACATACAAAAGTCACCAGGAGAGTGATGAGCAGGCAGATGGAGAAGCCCCACCAGCAGAAATATTTGCAGCCATTTATTGGTTATGGTAGATATTTTCTACACCACCACACTGTAGTAAAAAAATCACTGAGAGAAGAAGATACAGGCTTAAGTATTTCATAAGCCTGAAATAGGCTCTTCTGTTTGCAGGGTATTATTCATTACAAAAAATAATTTAAAAGATCAGTGATTTTTAAAAAGGCTTTAGGTATTTGTCCTAACAAACTGTTAGCAGTTATAAATAAGGAATGTGTTAAAACTCTTGCCAATTATCCCAACCAATGTAAAGCTGTGTATGAGCCTGGAGAGGCAAGAATTTCTCTATCTGAGGTATTTTAAAGGAACTTAGTTTAACAAGGGTGCAGAAGAAAGCATGGAAAAGGAGCCAGAAAACCTATGAGTAAATGAAATACCTCAATGTTCAGAGCCTAAGCTGGTGTTTTTAGGAGCTGTCAGAAGATTTATTAAGTCTTTTAACTTTACTACATGCAACAGAGAAATTTTAAAATTATAGACCGAATCAGAGGCCATAAGGGGACTTGTGAGAACCAGCACGCTGCAGAAGTTGCACAGCACTGATCATTCAGGTCTCAGACAATCAAGGGACAGCTGTTGGACTTCTCCAAAGGGCAGAAATAAATTCATATAGATGATTGCATTGTAGAAACCTGGGTCCTGTCCATCCCTATCTGATAGGGCTACAGTGGTGTCAGCAAAGACAGTGGGCCAGGTCCCAGGGAGTGGGGAATAGGAAATAGTAGCAGTCTGAGACCTGATTAAGTTATCTCAGTGGCCAAACACTTCCATCAAGTCTGGAGCTATCCTGCTGGAAAAAACGTATCGTATCAGTGGGGTATAAACCATGAGTGACACTCCAGGCCCAGGAAGAACCTTACCAGGGTCCCACACGTGAAAGAAATGGAAAGTGTTTTCCACTTTGAAAAAGCATTAGGAGGATTTGAAAGGTCACCAAAATCACCGGGAAAACCAAAGAATGCAAATGGCAGGAGATTAAGAAACAAGGAGGACAGGAAAAAAACCCGTAAACCAAAACAGTGGAATAATAGAGCAAAAAGGGGGAGGGGGGGGGAAAGGTGCTGTAAAGAGTACAACTGGGATATGTGTTTAAGACAATTTAATGTTGATTCAAAAACCTCAATGAGCAAGGAATAGTCTATATGAGCAAAATTTAAAAAATATTATGGAGGGACTTATTGGACATTCAAAAGAAAATGAATGAATTCTGGATGGAAACTGCTGAATAAGGGGCATACTTTCATGAATCAATAGCCCAAGGGAAAAAAAAAATCCCTAAAGTTTCTTGGCTTTGCCAGGAAAATCAAACAATTATCCCTAAGAGTTCAAGACACTTCCCAGAGATCCATATTTAAGTAGCAGTTGCAGGTAATGAACCCCCTTAAGAAAAGTTCCAAACAAGCAAAAAGCCCGGTTCGGAGAGAAGTACCGCTTGGAACAGAAAATGAAAACCATCAAAATTAGACGTATTTGTCCTTTTACATGGAGTGCAAACTCGGTGGAGATCAATAAAATTATGCAGATGGCCAACTAGTGAGCATGGAACTGGCCAAGAAAAGGTTCCATTAATCTTTTGAATGAGTTTATAATAAATGCTAAAAGTTGATAAGTCTCTGTAGTTTTTTTACATAAGTCAATAGACAAAACAGGGAATATATTACATGAAATAACATGGCATCAGATAAGCAGAAGATATTTGTGCAGGTAATAACATTCTTGCATTGAAATATTTCCTGGCTGTGGTTGTTTGTGTATTATTTCTTCAATGAGAGCTTGCAGTGGTGTTTGGCTGCCTGATAGGAGGTCTGTGCCCCAGCATTGTGACAGTCTGTGGGTGAGAGGCTAGTGCAGCTCTTTGGGCACACAGAGACACTGGTGTCATACTTTGAGGGGTGATACATATGCTGCCATCCTGTGGGACACCTGCTGGCACCCTGGGGCAATCCCTGCTATGTGCTCCTGAATGGTGGGTGGCATCCAAATGCCTTGGTGCTGCTTTAGGGAGGCTGAAGCCTCCTCCCAGCACTCTCAGTTGGTTGCACAAATACTTCTCCAGATGAGCAGGAGAGCCGATGGTGTGGGTGGTCTTCAGCTGTTCTCCAAGACCATGGCTGTAGATCCCATGGGAGGTCACTCTGGGCGCAGACATTAAAATTCTTTCCCGAAAGCCAGGGTCTACTTCCAGTGCAGCCCATGAGGCTGCTAGACTGGCAGTTCTTGGGGGAAGCCAGTCATTATCCCCCTATTAAGTTTTCCCCTAATCTATTAAACTTAATCCTTTTATTAGTAGGTAATATTAAATACCCAAGGAAGCAGCTGGCATTCACTCTGTTCTGTGGTTTGTAGTAATTTTGCATGGATGGGAAGTAGGAACTTTACTGAGTTCATCCTCTTCACTACCATTTATTAGCATGTCTTGGGCAGAAAAAGGCTCAAAAAAGAGACTTTGATGGTTTTGGAGAGAATCTACATTTTGTTGAGATTGACCAGATGCTCTCACCTCCAGATGGCTGAAACCATCTCCAGGTTTCTCCCTTTCAGCCCCCTCCTTCTCCTTTTTTTGTGCACTGTTTTTTATGCCACCCACTTTCACAGTAGTGTTTGAAGGTAAACCTGAAAGTACTTTTCATGGACTAATGTGATAAACAGGCACCATCCAATTGTGTTCACTTCATAGTTAGATCAACGCCTTGGATGTGACTGTAGAATTTCCTGAATGTGCTACGGAGTACTTCTCATTGGCATAAAATGAAATGCTGCAGAGTATGGGCTGTCCTGGCATTTCGGGAGGTAGATGTCACTTTCTCAGGAAACTCCTCTGGGAAGAGTTATGTAGAGTTACACAGAAAAAGGTTGTAAATCATGACACCACAGAGAGGCATAACGGAGTCAAAAGAACACTTTGCTTTTGAGCCTATGGAGCAAAAGTTGTTGCAAATCAGTTTCACAGGAAGCTTTGCATGTCTGCCTCAGCTCAAGCTACAGAAAATACTTGATGAAATTTCTAGCAAGATGGTGGAGGCCACTTATACTTTCTTCAAGAGACAGGATCTGACAGAAGTGGATTAGTGGCGGGATCAGGGATTTTTTGATGCCTTCAGCTATGTGTTCCTCATGCAAGTGTGCATTAACGCTCTTGAGAAGAATGCTCTTGAAATGGCCTGATAATCCTCCTATTGCTGCATCACTTTGTTTTCGACTCAGCTGTTCATTGCTCTTGTGTCAAATATTCATATTGTTTCACTTTTGCATGCATTTGAAGGGATTTTGGGGCTGTCTACACATTTTTTGCTAGAAAGTCTGGTTTGATTCAAAGATGATTACAGCATGTTCAACAAAATCTGAGAAATTACAATATAGGCTGTACTGCTATGTGTTGTTCCTTGGGATTTTAAACAGAGGTATGGTTCCAGTATTTTCTTTACAGTTTATGTATGACACGAAATCATCCCATGCTGATAAGATACTGTGGGAAATAAGGTGACCTTGTGCATCAGAAAGTGAATCCAACTAAAAAATTTAAAGCAATATAATCTGTTTTCCATGTAGTGATTAGTGCTTTTTAATTAATCTACATTAAATGCGGGCTTTTAGTTAATATAAGAGAAGTTTCTCCCATATTCCTTTGTAAAATCTAAGCTTACATAACTGGATTAGAAAATGTTTAATGAAAGACAGTCAAAATGGGGCAAAAACCAAAATCAGGCATTATTTGTCAGAATTATTGATGACATCCTCTATTGATGAGTTATTATAAATTTTTTTTTACTGTTTTTCTTATAGGACCCAGAGGCCTCAGTCAGAACTAGAGCATTATTTTTCTTAGGTATTCATAAATATATGTATACACATACGTCATATGCACAAATACACGAGGGCATGAAGTCTAGTCTTTTGAGAAGATCAAAAATTGTTAAAGCTTTCAACCCTCCCATGTGGCTTTTTACAGCTGTGTTTTTATGAAAACCAAGGCAGAGAAGAGTCTTTGAGGGAGATGAAGGACAGGAGAAAGAGAAAGAAATCAGTAACCATCACTTACAGATCACAGAGCCTGGAGAAGTAAGCATGAAAAATTACTGGATTGACTCTTAAAGTACTTAAAACCAACAAATACTGAAACTTTTAGAGCAATTTAACTACCCAGATCATTATTTAGTAAAAAATATAGCCAAAGCATGCATAATCAAAGAGTTCTCTAAATTGCATGGAGACAGCTTTATGGTATTTGGCTTATACATCAGAGCACTGGCCTGTCGCCTATAGATGCATTTGAGACATTTGGCAAAATAAATAACAAATAATAAATGCTCAAACATTTGATGTAGGGTTTTATAAAACCTTGCCTCAAAATTAGTTCAGAATTGCCTGGGATAGGAGAGACAGCTTTCAAAATATTCATGAAAGAATTCAAAAATATTTACAGTGCTTTGCTTTAAAACAACATCATCTGGAAAGGGAGAAACCTGGAAAGTGTTAATACTACACAGGGCTGGATGCAGTTGTGGTGTGGGTGAAGAGGTTGCCAGGAACATGGCTTGTCCCAAGACCCCTGACGTGGGGGCTGTGCTAGATACAGCTAAAGGAGAAGCCAAAAAGGGGGCATGAGGGCTGCCTTTGCTCCTCAGACAGACACATGCTGGCTGAAAAAACTTGAGAATGAACTAATTAAAATGGCGCTTCCAGCATAGCTGGGCAGCAAAGCTGGCTCATGTGAAAATTTGTCTCGTATTTTATATCCAGAAATATCTTATATTCTCCCTGGAACTCTACCCTGATCTGTTGTGTGCATTTCAGGGTCTCACATCAAACACATGTACTGCATATTGAAAGACATCAGAGGAGAGCAGCAAAAAAGATTGGAGTAATATCGAGACATGTTGATAGGTCACCCATGCTTACAACTCAATTACAGGATTGGGCAAGGTGGTTTGGAAGATGTGACAAGATGATAATGGAACTGGGTGGACACTACAGACCTGCAGGAGGAACAAGGGGCCAAAGCTTGACTGGGAAGCCTTGAGGTGGAAAATAAGGAGAGTTTCCCATCTATGAAGTCTACAGATTTAGTCTTAGAAAAAAATGATGGTGCTCCTGCTTGGGTAGTACTTGAATGAGAGATGACAGTGAGCAAAGTAGTTTGTTGGAGACACTCTGTACTGCTGAGGTGTCCCAACAGATCTCTCATATTTATATCTCTTATTTCTGTGTGCTATAACCACCAATCATATCTGGGCACTCATTTGGAAGGGAAAACAAAATGCTTGTCTCATCCTTCAAAGGTTTATGAAAAGGACAGCTTAGGTACTTTACTTAGTTTCAACATTTTGATAATGCTGATGGAAAGGGCCAAAAAAGGTTCTGGTGTAAATTATGAGGTCAGTACATCCATCTTATACTGGTATGGGGATGCTTGTATGTGCATACAGGGAGATAGAGGGAGGCAGATATTCTAGCTTGTGTAAATTTGGCTGCATGCCTCATGCTCACATATGCAGATCATAGCAGACTGATGCATAAACCCTCCTCCAGCTTATATGTAAATGTTTCCACTCAGCACATTTAAAATGAAAATTTAAATTGCAATTGTTTGCTGTTTTTTCCAGATTCAGTCTCTTTTTGGAGGCGTGAGGGGTGTGAAGAGCCTTTGGCCAAAAATAAAAAATGAGAGAAGACGGGGAAAACAGTGAAGATGTTGTACGTCCAAGGCTTAGCTGAACTGTGGCACATGCTTTCTCTTTTGGACAGAAGGCTTCAAAGGCAAGGACAGTGCAAATACAAAGAGTGTTTCCTCTGTCAATCTTTAACAGTGCCTTCCACTGGTGTGGAAAGAACAGAAGTGGAGCAGGAGCAGAAAAGAAGCAGAAGCTGTTGACCTCCATGGTCTTGGCTGGATTTTGATGCTATCAGCCCCAGATCACTTCCTGGGCAAGATTTCCCCCAAAGAGCATGTACAAAACACTGCAATGTCAGGATCATGTTGCCTTCAGGCTGGAGCACTGTTCCTCTTCCCCTGTCTGTGCTCAAGGCTGAGCTCTAGAAGAGGGTCAGAGACCTTCTACTGCCCCTTGAAGACAAGGAACCCTCCACTCATGCCAGTCCTCCACTTCATCTTGAGGAAATATGGGATTTTGGCTGTACTCAGAGCTGTCCCACAGGGTTCTGTGTTTAGCACCTTTTGCCTGTTTTGCCATGTGAGTGAAGAATGCAAGAGCGGTTTCTGCTGGGAGCCCTGGCACAGAGAGGCCGGGCTCAGAGTCTGCTCTGCGCCAAAAATCGCAGGGTTGCGCATTACATGCAGGTTATTAAAGATTCTGCTTACTTTACAATGGTCTGTTAACAGCTCTAATGTCTTTAACATGTGCAGTCCATTGACTTTTAAGTAACATTTTATTGAAGTAACTGCCGTGGTTATTAGGCAGTAAGATTTACGCTTCATTTTCAGTCCTGGATCTGGAAATCTGGAAAGAAAAGAAAAAGAAAAAAAAAAAGGATGAGGAGAATCAGAGGGGTGACATCTAGCAAGTGACAGGGAAGGTGCTGCTTGGGACAGCACTCACTGTGCACCCATGAGATGTCATCCACAAATTTTCCAGGAAATGATTCCTCCAAACCCTTGGATGCTGAGTGAACTGCTCAGAAGAGAAATACACAGAGCAACCTCTTCCTTGGTGGAAATTCAGTATGAGTTGCTTTCTTTCCCCCTCTTGGTATGAAATAATATTTGCAGATGTTAACTGTGGAAGAGGTTTGTGGCACATCTACATCGCAATGCGGTTTGCGTTAAGGAACTGGCACTTGACTTCTGTGCGTTGAAGAATTAGTGTAAATCTTAAGCCTTCATAGTCCCCTGGCATGGGTGGCAAATGAGGAATTTCATTTCAGTGCTGTATGTTTCTACTGGCTGGGTGTTTTCAAGTCTCACATCTTGCATAAATCTCCTTTTAATGTGAAGTGAAATGTTTAAAATAACTCATTAAGCAACAATGCTCAGAGATTTTTTTTTTTTTTGTATCTGAAATTTTACGAGGTGTGTTTTTTCATTCCCTAAACCGTTTCTTTCAGTCTTGTCGTTTTTCTGAGCCATCACTTAGAGCTGGCTGGTGCACCCGAGAGCTGCGACCGCTCTCGCACGACTTTGTAAAACCAGAGATAAGACATTTTTGTACATTTATGGTAAAACAGAGATTACAGCCTAGTGGCTGGTCTTGGCCTGCATTAGTTCCTTTGTTTTCAGAGATGTAATCTCTTCTTTTTCATCCTATCACCCATGTCTGAACTGATGGAAGATGATTGTCTGTCATACTCCAGGCTTAAGTTACTAGCCTTTCAGCTGCACAGAGGCCTTGAGAAATGCACTAATATATTCACAACAGGAGGAAACTGCCAACAGAAACAGATCCTGAACTGGTTCCCAAACAGGATGACAAAAAAAGTCCACTCAGACCACACACAATCCCTCTGCTTTGCATGTGGGTCCCGTTGCACACATTCGTTTTGCCTTTTTTTGTATAAACAGCAGACAACTGAACTCTTTATGTTGGTACACAAGAATGTCTCAGTTTTAATGAAATATTGCATTTAACTCAGCACCTTTGAATTTGCCCCGGTAAAAATCTCTGTTTCTCATGAAGATGATCTGTGCCCTTTGGAAAACACCAGCCCGGCCTCCTTTCAACAAAGTTCCCAAATTCCAGAGCAGGGCATGGCATGGCACCTGCACACACATTATGTTTCCTACATCTCTGAGGAAATCTTTGATCTCAAGTTATTCTTATTTATATTAATGTGTCTAAAGCAAAGCAAAACCAAAACAACAACTGCATATTGAACCTATAGAATAAGTCCAAATTGTTCTCTTTAAAGCAATGATTAATCAAGCTGTTTATAAAAATGTTGCTTTGATGATACCATGCATTTAAGCTAGGCACACAGTTACCTGGAAAGAGAGGTTTTCAACATGGTCCTTTCTTCTGCAGTAGAAATAAAAATCCTGGGGAAAAAAATCAAATCTCTGTGAAAAGGGATGGTGAATCTAGGGCACAGAGGCACAAATTTTAAAAGTCTAGAGCCTGAAGTACCTGCAGAGCTTTTTTCTGGTTTAGACAAATTGTGAAAATGCTCTACCTTGTGCCATGCAGAAAAAAAGTTTATTATGGGCTCAAAATGCTTGGCTGTTCTAAATTCTCAGGCTATTATAAAGCTTCTATAGGGGACTTTTCCAGCACTGGATAATAGCCTGGCCCAACACCTTTAATAAAATCAAGGTGACAGACCATGAAAACATTTGCTTCAGCACTATAAGCAAATCTGATACTGTTGCTGAAAGATGCCTCGAGGCATCTGTACAAATCTTCAACAGAAGTGGTGGTGGTGCTGGTGCGTGGGGGGGCCGCAGAGCAGCCAGCCCAGAGCGCCTCACGGACAATGCCTGCACCTTTGAAATTTTAAACTGGCTTCAAACACAAAAAGCTGGGCTCGAATCCTATACAAAGATTATGGGTCAAAATTTTGTCATTTAAATGCAAAATTTATTTTACCATTAAAATTAGAGTGTTTTTTAATGCTTGATCACATGAGAGATGTGGTTTCGTAAATTAACACTGGTGGAACATGAAGGAGTCCAAGAAACAAGCATGAAATAGTTTCACACAGCAGTTCGCAGCTCACACTTCATCAAACCCAACACTGCAAGTGTAAGATATGCAACTTCACATCTAAGGCAAGAAAAAAAGGAAAAAAATGACTAATACAGCACATTTTTGTTACTTTCAAATGCTGCTTACCATATAAACAAGTAGAGCTGGTTTCGTAAATCCCTGGACAGGAAGCTGACAATAATAAACCTTAAGCTGAATTCAGAGCTCTTTTGGGACAGAGGAGTTCTGTTTAGTTAAGCTCTCACTTTTGTGCTGAAATCTAGGGCAGATTTATTTTAAACAGCTTCTTAATTTTTCTGCTTGCTTTTTTTTTTTTTTTTTTTTTTTTTTTTAATATATGCACCCAGCTTCAAAGCTCAGATATCTTATATGATTATACAAAAAATTTTTGGAAAGATCTCTTCCCAATTATTTTCTTTTTGTGTCATTTCAATGCATGTCTGTCATCAGATAATATCACAGCTGTGTATCTGTATTGTGTAGTAGAGGAGAGACTGACTGGACAAAATGTACACTGAAGAACATGAAATACAACATTTAAAAAATCCTTCTAAAATCTACTTTAATTTCAAGCAAACTAGCAACCAGACTTCCACTGATTTGAGAATAGAAGCTGGACACAATTTTTCCTCTCTTCCACGCCAAAGTCCTGCAGAAGTCTGATACTCATGAGTGATAGCTTAAAAAAAGAGGTTTCTCAAGGAAAGCAGGGGAAGGAAGGATGGTGGACTGTTGAAATGTTACTAGAATTGTAGTTTTGCTTAATCAAGACAACATTTTATGCTTTCATTTTTTTTTTCAGTGAGACAAACAATTTAAACCCATGTAGATTTTTAGAAGGAAAAGAGCAAAATAATAAATCTGATGTGTCCAGTGCTAGATGTGCTATTTAGAGATGGGTATGGAAAGTGCTAATGCAGAATGTCCTTTTTAATCTCGTTATTTAAAGGTTGTTGTTAAAGAAAGGGTGGAAATCAAAATTATTTTAAAAGATTTAAAATGCAGCTGAACTTTCTGTCTTGAGGCCACTATGAACTTAAAATTCAGCCATGTGTAGTAAAATCCCACAAGACCTATAAACTCCTTAACTCCCTCTTAATCAGTTTTTTTGGAGGTTTTAAGAACTGCTTAAGTTTTGGGCTGCTCCTCTGTGCAGAGATTATGTGTCCCAGACAGAAGGTAAGTTGCAGTAGGTAGGCTTCTTCATCAGAAATGAAATTCATCATGTGACATAGCAAGATTTCACATTTATTTCCAGTTTCTGGAAATCCCCTTTTCTTATTCTTTGAGCACTAAAAGCAAGATAATGAATTTGTGAGGGATTAGTTCTGTTATGGTAAGAAACCATGAGGGTAACAGACCCCCTTTGGGGTTAGGTTTGAACAGCTCTAGATCATCTTTATGTAGAAAACCCCTCAGGTGCACAGAGCCTGTCATCAGCACCTGGTGTCCTGAGGCAGGGGGGAAGTGGGATGTGACTTTCAGCATTTTGGGCATTGCAGACCCTCTGAGACGTGTTGCCTTCTCTGCTGACACCTCCCTGCTCTCTGAAGAGCGTGACTGCAGCATTAGCTACTTAGCCACTGGGCTTTCCTGCTGGTGCTGTGAAATCATAGCTGTGGAAGGGGTTAAAGCGTATTTCCTGCTGCCTAAAGCATGCTAAGCATTTATAGCTGCCAGAGATGGGCACTGCTGAGCAGTACTCAGAGACTCAGGTACTTTGGGACAGAGCTGGAAGGGGGTGAAGTTAGGGACCTCTGTCCCTCGCTGGTGTTTGCCATGGGTGTGCCTGGCTGTTTTTCTCCCACTTCCAAAGCAGAAAGTACATTATGGCCCTTAACATTTAAGGTGCTGTAGGTTTTGTTCTGTGTTTTTAATTTAAAACATCATTTGAACGTTCTGTTCAAGCACTGTGTGTTAGAAGTGGATGTGGCTCATTTTACCCTTGGAGCTCTTGTTACTTCTGCTCTCTCTCAATTTTCTGAAAACAAGAAGATGAAAAGAAATGTTTCATTTTAATATAAGGGAAAACCAGTTCAAGCATTTGGGCAGCCATGCCTCTTCACTTATGTTTGAGAGGAGGTGTTTTATTTTTTCCTTCAACTGCTTTATGGAGTCAGCAGGCACACAGCATCTTGATGTGAATGCTATGAGATCTGGGGGCAATGAGTCATCCTGATTGTCATTATTTTAATTCCATATTAAAATTTTATTCTGGATTGAAATGAGACAAGAAAGTTCCTGAGTCTGGTTTTATGTCTTTGTTCACTTGTTTATTATTTTGCTGAGCTTTGAAAAGACAATATTGAAGCTGAAGTACACAGGGGTACTATCTGTGTCTTTGTCTATTTATTTTAAACTTCCTCTAGCTCCTGCTCAACACTGGGATTTTTAATGCCAAACAGCTCCATCCAGCACCTAGTACAGATTATGGGAAAAGAACAAAATAAAAAAGACAGCTTTTTAATGTTTAGAAACACCTCAAGTCAAACATGCACTTTCCAGTATTTTTCCCGTGGAGGTTGCCCTGTGGATTTTAGCGTGTGACGAGCTCATTGCTGGGAGCAGCTGAAAAGCACTGAGATGTGAGAGCCTGGGTGTGCTCCCAGCAACAGTTCCTTGCACGTCAGGTCAGAGCTTGGCTTTTTAAATCCCCAAATGCATATTTATTCACATGTTGTTTCTGTTAAAACTCCAAATGAGGCTTCAAGGTCTATAAGAAGAATATGTGTTGGGAATCCTATTTAAATCACTGTTTATAGGTACAGGCTGGAGGGGGAGCTTGGAAAAATCTGTATCTGTGTGAGTAATGGCATTATTTTGTAGTGTATTTGATGAAGAAAAAGGAACAAAAGGGAATGGGAATATTCTTTCAGTTGAAGATGTTTCCATCAGATGTTTAAATGTTTTTGAAAGTAATATTAACAAATAATATTGCTCATAAACAATTATGTTGCAATAAGAAAAGGCCTAATATAAAATGTTTTAAATGATGGATATATTGCATGATTTACTCTCTTTTCCTCAAAAACATAGCATGTTATATGTCCTGAAGCACCTGTCATTCATTCATCAGGGAGATTTGCTCCACAGTTGTACTGGTATAAATGATCTGAGGAACAGCTTTTTAAACTAATGAAAATCAAGTGTAACTTTAAGTTAAATACTTTCCCCCCTGGAATTATTTGCATTTCTACTGCTTTAAGTAAACAAAAAAAAAGGCAATTAAATAAAGTTTTTCCTGCAACAATATATAAAAAAAAAATGCTACCCTTTTAGTGTTGGTCTGTGACTTGTTTGGAACCATGACAGTTAATTTTTTAAGGTTGCATGTAAAATGAAGATGTTAATTTCTGTTATCAACTACTAAAAGGACACTGAAATTCATGAATCTTTCTAAATGTCTCACATGTTTTAGTCCAGGCACCGAGGCACTGTTACAGTTTGAACTTTAGCCACCCTATGTCCCTAAAACCCCCCCCAGCAGTTGCAACCAAGGAGGAAAAATTCTTCACTTCATGTCTAAAAAGTTTAAAATAGTTTTTATTATTTTTATATGACACTTATAGAGGCACAACAGCAGGGTTTTTCTCATAAAAATATTTCTAGAGAAAATCTACACTAAAAAATGAAATATTAGCGTCTTGAAGCAATCTCCTTTTTTCTTACTCAGTGTTAACATTTACAAAGGAAAAATTGCAATAATGTGGAAGATTACCCTTTATTTTCTAGCATCTGCATATAGGCTAAGAAACAACACCTGGGACTTAGACAGCAGATGAAAGCCATAACACTGGGGCAGGGCAACCAAATGAATCTGAAAAACAATTTTACAAAGTAGTTTCTACCTTAGTACTTTTTACTATAACAAGATCTCACCATGGAAAAAATGAAACAAAGAATTGACATAAGGAGGTTCTGGGAGAAATTATTTTATAGCTAGTAAAGCCAAAACAATTTCTGTCTTCTCCCCTCGAGTTAGATTTGAAAATAAGTTCCTTTCAGTAAAAGCTGTGGGAACATCACAAAACCAGGGAAATTGCAGATAAACCGATCACTTGCCCTCATTCCCTGCTCTCACCATGTGGTGGCAGCCTAAGGCATGCGTTCACCAGGCATTTTCATCTTTGTGACTGCAGCCAGAAATAACATAGCCAAATGTTGCTCCATTGGTGCTTTCCCATTGCAGGCAGCAAAGGACTTGCTTGTCAAAATGCTGAGCCATGTGCCCCATCTCTGTCAATACTGATGATTCTCTCTGAAAGTAAAGTAAGACAAAAAGCGAGAGGTGAGATCAACATAAGAACAGAAGCCAAAAGCTCGAGACAATCTACTGAAATAGTTTTGGAAGATAATTGACGCAGCACCTTCATTTTCCATCGTGGTTTGTTTGAACATTGACTGAAGTCTTTGGGCATGTTCACTAGCTGTTCCCTCTCTCCCTCCCCACCACACCCTGCCTTTTTCATTTTTCTACTTGCATGTGGTTTGGGTTTATCCCCCTGCCCCCCCCAATATGCCAGCTCAGTCCCAAACTACAAGCAAGCTTGCAGGCTTTGAAATGGAGCAGGCGCCTTTGTGCACTGTGTTCTGTCCCTGTGCTTGCATGAGACTTTTGTGACTGCTCCCTTTGTCTTTGTCTTAGGTTCCCTATGAAAATAGTTTATGGAATTTAAAAACAACAACAAAAGACAATTTTTCTTCAATTTCTAAACATCAGGAAAAAATATGTTCCATCTCACTTTAGATCTCAAACATGTAGAGAGAAAGTATTTTTAATTGAATTTGCTCGTGGAATGCTTATTTTGGGATGTCTGTGCATGTCACTCCAGCAACATCGTTGTCTCTGGCTATTCAATTTTCTCTTTTTCCTTTTTCAGTCTTTGTCAGGCAAAGTCACTGCTCCTGTTCATCTTTCCATCTGTGCAGCTTTTCTGTAATGGCCCATGTCTTGTGCCCGTGCTTTTCTCCTATAAAACTTCTCCCCTCATCTGGCATTGTGGTATCCTTAGACTGCTAGGACTTACGTTAAATGCTCCCCAACTAAATTACGCACATATTTAGTTATTAGAATTCAATTTCTGTGTTCTCAAAATAAATCCTATTTATTAAGTAATTCCTTGAGTTCTCAGCAGTGTTCACTGGGGCAAATTAAAGAAGGCAGTTACCATTGTCAATGTACTATCAGTCAATGGCCTGTTTCATTTGACCACCTCCTTTATACTCACTAACAATAAAGTTAAATAATCCTAATTTGCTCAGACCTACTCTGAATGTTTCTTTCCTTGCCCTAATTCAGTATGAGCTGATTTAAACCATCTTCCAATACTTTTTTGCTCATGGTGCATCACTCAGTTTCCAATCCACGTGACAGTAATCATATCCAAATGAAAAAAGAATTAAATAAATGTGATGTGTCGTGACACACTGTATCAGATGCTTTCCTAAATTAAAGGAAACCACCCACAGCTTTGGAATCCCTGCTAGGCACATCACCCCCTTTTTCCTTTGAAGCCCGGAAGCTGGACGTGGATCTGTGGCGGAACTATCATGCCTCCCAGCCCATCCTTGGTGCCAGGGTGGCCATTGCATGCCTTGTCCTGCACATTCATTTGTGGTAGCTACCACAACCCAGTGATGGGTGTGTGCATGTCCAGTGCCACCGCAGGCCCAAATCACAGGGTATTGGTGTTATATCTTCATGGTGTTAATGTTGCTTTTGGCTCAGTGCATGCCCACACCACCTCCTGAGTGTGCCAGACCCAGGAGCAAATACCACCACAGTGAGGGGAAGGCTCACAGAGGGGGCCATCTCTGGGGTGGTCAAAGTGACGGACCTGGCTGTTCCTGGCACCAAGGGGCTGAAGGGTGGAAGGAGCTCCAGTCCCCACCTGGGTGACTGCAAGGCGCCCGCCGAAGGGAGCTCGTGCTGCGCCATGGCTCTCATGCGTGTGGCTCAGACGGCTCTGTTCTTCCAGTAATTCAATCGGGACAGTCACGTCGTAACCATGTGGAGTCAGTTACCGAGTCACAGTGAATTACTGAGGAAAGGATTTCATAATTAAAAAGGACAATAAAGCGAAGAGCTTTCCACAACAGTGGAGTCCAGAATCACAATGATGACGTATGAGAAAAAAGAAAACAACTGCATTTGGGCTTGGTTTGAGGCTGGGCAGCACCTCGTCACAAGACAACTTGGTCCTGTTCTCCTTCCAGCAGTCTACAGAGTCTCAGAATAAAAGGGCTGACAAAGAAAGAAGGTGGGAAGGAAGATGTCCCCTCTGCCCTTGACAGTTAGATGGGGAAAGACAGTGCTCTGGAGCCCTCAGATGGGAAGTAAGGCCCAAGACTTGGTATCAGCTGAGACGTTCAGACAGAAGGAGATGTGCATTTAGGAGTAAACATATCCATGAGAAGGCACAAGGAAAAACAATGAACATTTATTAACACAGTGAACGTTATGAACCAGCAAATCTGCTGTTGGCCCCAGTGCCCAGACCCACAGCACCCCGTGGAAGAATTGTATTTCAGGTACTGTCCATCTTCTTGCACTTCATCTTGCTGTGCTGTCCAAAAACCTTTGTTCCAGCTGGCTTTGAGGCATCCAACTGAAAGACTTTCCTGGCAGGGTGAACAACAACAGTAAAAACATGAGCAGGGTTGGACTCAAGTTGTCCTGCATTGATCTTCTTTCTCCTCACTCTCCAGATTGATGCCTGATCAAAATTTCCCTGATGGGACCATACCAGGTCCTCACCAGTTTCTCCTTAATCTGTCCTACCTGGGAACATGTGGCTGCAGGCAAAGTAAGACCTGTCTGTATTGGGTCATATCTTCTTTCTTTAAAAACAAACAGAACAAAACCAACCCTCCTAAAGCCCAAGTCAAAAAGTAGATTAGATGATGTTAGCTGCTTGCTTTCCATGTGACACCCCTTGCCTATGTGTCATACATAGGGCCATCTGCTGTCCGGGACGGAATAGCTGAGACAGTTGTTCATCTCTGTTAGAACTTTCATATGCAGTAGAGAACAGGGTATTATACAGATTAGGAGACTTGTATTTCATCCATACCTTTCTTAATGATGAGAAAGTCAAGGTCTCTCAGTCCTGTCCTCTGAAATACTTGGTAAAGTTATTTTTGTAAAGCAATTGCAGCTTCTTCAAATGAAAACCTTTACTGGATAATTATTATTGTGATGCTCCTATGTAGTTATGGGGCGCACATACTTACACTTTATACTGTAATAAAAATGCTGATTTTATGTGGGAACATCTGTTTTCTCCTTTGTTTCCTGGACTAAATTTCCCTCATCTGAAATCCAAATCTGGAATTAATCCTCACTCTTGAGATGAAAGGGAGGTGAGTTGTCTCCTTCTCTGAATATTAATCAATTGGGCAAAAGAGCTCATCCCTTGGCTTGCCTTTGGAATATTCCTTGCAGGTGATAGTCCTTTCCATACTGTGAGAGACTGTTCTACTGAGTGGAAGAGCTTACCTGTCTACAAAGACCATCATAGAAAGAGACTCTGTAAAGTGCCAGCGACACGTGCTAAATTGCTAACTGTACCCCTAGCAGACACAGAAATAGGAAGAAGAGCAAGCCGAGCACTGCATTGTTTTAGCTAGAGAAAGATCCCAAATTTCAGAAGTTGGTATGTCACAGTGGAGACTCTGAACCAAAGTATTTTCAGATGTACTATGTTCTGATGAATGTTGTACTTTTCTTCAACGTTTGCTCATTAGTAAAGTACCATTAACATCGTGTGAGTGAATAGTTAACCTAATCACTTATTACCTTCTGCATGTCATAACAATATTGCATTGTTGATAGTCTCTCACTTACAGTTCTTAACCATTCTCAGTTGTTTCCATGTAAAAGTGAAAACAATTTTTCCTACATCTTCACTTATGTCCACAGTTGTTTGGTATACAATCATGCAACGAAACTTACTTACATCTTTCAGGGAAAAATGAAAACATGCTGACATCGTGTAGACAGGCTTTTCCCCATGCAAACATATCTATTATCCAGGTGCCTTTCCTAAGACAAAAACATTACCAATAAAAAGATAAGTAGAGTCTATTTCTGATCTGAATGCTGAGAATCTTACACAATGAAATCTCTCCCTAAATTCAGAATTTAACTCAGTGGTGGCTATCACTAAATCTGGGGAAGATCTGCTGAAGTTAAAGCCTGAGGTATTTGAAAAAATAGCGGTTTACTGACAATTAACTAAATAGAGTGAGAACTCCTGCTGAACATCTCAGGATATCCTAGTGATGTTAATGAAAGTGGGCTTTCATCCACTGAAGTGGACCAGGTTTGTCCAGTGTAGATCTGCACCCAGTGCACTTTCTTTGATAGTGTCACAGGTAAATGAAGCCAAAGTGAAACACAATTAAAGGTTCACTTGAAACTATCAATCAGGCATGACATGCGCAAAATAGAGCTCTGCTTCACGTCTCAGTGAACCTTGTCAAACACCAGCTGAGGCTCACATTACAATAAAACCTAAAACCAGGTGAATATTGCACATCTCTAATGATAAGTCCTATTGTTGCTAGCTATGGTTGCTGAAATGGATGATACTATGCTGTACTAACCCATTAGGACAGTATTTAGAGTGTTAATTGAATTAAAAGACAGACCATCTATTTCTCCTTTCACCTGATGTAAGAATTTACATTGATTCTTTTAACACCAAGGTGCTATTATCACACCTTAACAATTGGTGGTGATGACCTGTTTTTCCAGATGCTTTGTGAAGCAATGCAGTACCTTTAAATATAGTTTATAGTACCTGGTAATTCTAACATCTAAGTGAGAAAAAATGTATTGTGACATACATTTTTCTCCTTGATCTCATGGACAAGTGTTGTCTGAAGACTCTGAAGCATTCAACAATGCATCCTCTCCTGGATCAAAAAAAATTCACATCTGCCTCTCAGCTTGGCACGGTCATTTAAAACATCCCCTCCCTCCCCTAGTTCCAGAAAACAACTCTGAGACAAAACCCATACACAAAAGCCATTAGAATTTGTACAAATTAATTTTTGTTGGCATTTAAAGCAAATTCCATGAAACTGACCACAAATATTTGAAATGTCTCTCCTGGGTAATGGTAGCACAATGGGAATGGAAAGGGAACGGTGCACACCTGGATATACAAACTCCCCAAATCAAAGGGTTAAAAACAAGGGATCGTTTGTTCTTAATGGATACAAAACTCACATTCACCAAACAGCTGTCGTGCGACTTGAGACAAAAGCTTGCAAGTGGCAAATTTTAATGTAAAAATACGGATGAGAGGGAGCACAAAACGTCTCTGATCCTCACATACCTTAAAGCATTCTACCTCTTCTTTCTCCTTGCACTGGTAACAGCTCAGGCAGTCAGTTTGCCTCCTTTTGCCTGACAGGTTTGCCTCCTTCTTTCAAGCAGCCGCAGCTGACAGACATTGCCAGAGCTGGGCTCTGTCAGCTTGCGCTCACTGTCCCACGTTGTTGGCTGCACATAGAAGGATATTAGTGCCTGGTTTGTGACCACTGTAGTTAAACACCTTAAAGCCTGTAAGTAAACTTGCCTGTAAATCAAAAAGGCAGAGAGTTTTCTCGTTTCATCAAGGGTAGTTTTACTGTCTGCTGTCACCACAGCTGTCAGCAGGATGCTTAACTGCTCTAATTGTCTAAGGGCTCATTCCCTCACCCTAACTAATTGTTTAGATCTGCTAATCTGCATCCATCATCTGTGAAGGGGCTAAGGCTGTTCTCATCTTCCAGTTTATAGGAATCGGCTATAGCAAGTCCGTAATAGGATCTGCAGGGTTTCCCTACTACCCTGTTGCTTGCAGTCGGGTCAGTGATGTCCCGTGAGCTAGTGAGTATGAGGAGCTTAAAATCTGTAGGAGTCGGTAAATCACAGCCACCACCAAAGCATGACTTAACAAGAAATAAGAGCACAGTAAACTGCTACAGCCCTGTAAAGTTGAACCCAAGTAGGAATGGATAGAGAGACTATGTCAAAACTTTAAGTTATCGAGCCCTTAGATAGATCTCACTGTATTTGCAATGGTGTATGCTTTGTTAGTGTTAGGTATGAAAAATTAATGATGTGAGCATACATTGCTTCTGTATATCAAAACCTTTTTTTAAATGATTCATTGCATTGCAAAGGACTTTCATCTCAACTTATTTATACAACTTTCATATAGTTCATAGCACTTCATTCAGTTAAATATTTATCAAAATCCATTTATTTAAAGGCCGTTTTCTGCACATATTGTTTACATATGTAATGTCATCATTTTATGTGGCTTTTTTCCCCCTTTTTTTTTGTTTTAGTGCCCTTGGAATCATGGCTTGGGAATCCCTAGCTTTTCAGGTCATTCACTAAAAATTTCCCTTGAGTTAGCCAAATATTTGTTGTCATTTATATTGAGCTGAAATTATCTGAACTTTGTAAGCAGAATTCTGGCTTAAGTGAGGATCTCCCAGTTGGCAAATCCCAGGCTGCATCTGTTACCAGTCACAAGTTACTAGACATCAGTCCTGCACTGTCATACCAGTTCAGACTAAAAGCTTGGTCAAATCACAGAAAATTATTTTTGTGGCTGTAAGTTAGTGTCAAGGTTTATTTAAATCTTTCTTCATGTGTTTCAGTCTGCCTAACCTTTAATTCTGGTTCATCACAGAGTCCTGTTATAAAGCTGGCGTGCTGGCATCTCTACATGAAATTCATGGCAAATGTTTCCTCTGGTTAATTGTCAAGCAACCTCCTTTCCCTTGTTTCTCCTGTTCTCTTTTGGACTCTGTTTTCTGCTCTTTCTTGTCCTTTTTCCCCTTCTTTGCCCTAGGCCAGATGCCACAGCTGCCTTGAGTGCCTGACTGAGGATGCTAAGCCAAGCTGGAAAAGCCACATGAAGTCAAGCCGCAGCACAGCCCTGCTGCTGGCCACAGACATGCTAGTTACCACCTACAGGGATGGAAAGGCTCTCACCAGGCTAAGGAAACACATGAATGTTATTTAAGGTCTTTGGCCTTTGACACTCTCTAGTTCTTCCAATTAAGTAGGTGCAAGCACTCAGGCATAACCGCAAGATACTTGTCATATCTGACACTTTTCTTCTACAGTCTCCTTCCTTACAGCAGTTGGAAACTGCTCCAAGGGGCATTCAATTTAGTTTGTGCAGATTTTTTGAACCCTACATGGAGGGGACATTGAAAATTCATAAAACCCGCTACTGATGGGTTTCTCTGAAGGATTAAAGACGAAATTGAAAAGAAAATGGAGGGTGGGAAGAAAGAAACATTCCTGGTTCAGAAATGGGCAGTGTAAATGGTTAAATGTTATCCTTATAAATGTTAAAAATTAGGGCACTTCTTTAAAGTACATAATTTAATAGATTCCTCTATTGATGACTAAACCAGGTAGGGTTTGCTCCATTTACTTAAGTGAAAAAGACACCATAGGGTAAATGAGCTCCTAATCTCAGCACTTCAGCTAAATTTCTGAATTGTGATGGGATGACTTTTGCCCTAAGAGATTAACTGAATTGGGCTCACACAGGAAATCTATGGCAGAGCCAGGAAGCAACTTTACTGCAGAGCTTTATTCTACGACAGGACCCCATAAAATCAGTAGCCACGATAGCCAGGAGATGACCTGTTCTCTCCCACGTTCGCCGCTTCTCTGCAGACTTTTATTTTCAGGGGAAGTGATTACAGAAAACTCTATAAGACCTCATTCCTCATTTTATAAAAGTTCAAATCTTAATAAGGGCACAATTATGAGAAAGGAGGTTTTAAATGAACCAAGTCTGTGCCAAGTATATAAAGGAATCTTTGAAGTGATCCCACCTTTGATTTATGTACTGGCTAAACCTTGAGTTTCAATCTAGATTTCCTCAGCAAATCTCTTAAATCAAAAGTTTCATTGCACTGCTGTTCAGAAATTAATCTGACTGTGAGACTAAGGGGAAAAATATCGTACCGCAGAACAGTAAACTGCTGTAACTCTGAAGTTAAACTGAAACTAAAGAAAAACATGCTTTGCCTTATTAGTGTGATAGGGCTTTAGCCAGCCCGCAATTTCCCCCTGACTCTTGGCCTGCACCTTTTTTCTCAGGGAAGTTTCTGATTTTGGCTAAATGTTCACTGAAATAAGCCCTCTCTTCGTGGCTGGAATCACAGGCTCCAATCAGCCTAACATAAGGACAGAGCAGTATTTTAGATTGAACTTATCCAAATATTATTGGTATATTACGTTTCATAATTACTTTGGATCTTTCTTCTTCTTACCATAGAAATGTATTTTAGCTCTACAGTCACACAGTCCTGACACCTCAGATATAATGGTTCTTACAGAGCCATGAGGTGGTTGTTGGTCTCTTTTCTTTATGAACCCAGTTTAGCAGAGCGTTTAACAAGTGTTAAAACTCATCCCCCTTCAGCAAAATGCACTGGGTAAGCTGTGCTTGACCTCAGGGCAGCGAGCCTGGTGCTGAGGGCTGAGGACTAATGAGCTCTTTTAGAGCCATTATAATTGCATAGTTTCTGGAAAGCAAGAGAATTGCGTTTGAGCTTGTCTGGCAAAGGAAGGACCTGAGCCCCAGTCTTTCCCTCCTGGGAGAGTGCTCGTACTGCAAGGGCATGTGAAGCAAGATCAGTGCTATTTGGAGTACAGGTCAAAAAGACCATTACAGGACTGACCTACATTCCTAATCTAGTAAAAACTTTAAAAACCTTGAATCTTAGGCATGCTCAGAAAAGATATAGAGAAGATTTCAGACACAGCCTGTTTCAGGGCCATCAGCATGTTGTGGGTGTCTGCAGCTCTTAACGTTTATGAAACCCTTTTTCGTGTCTTCAGCCTCTGAAGCCTTCTCCCAGAGCTGGGGTTTGCAGTCCCTTGCTGGATCTGATGCTCTGGTACCTATAAGGTCCCTGGGAGCAAAATGATGTTAACTACATTTGCAGACTAGTCACTCACTGGGTTGAATGCAACCATGTAGAAATTGAAGACTTGTACAATTCAGCGAGCACTAAAGACATTTTAAATTAACTTTGAAAATTTCTCTAGCGATATAGCAAGTCAGTAAGTCTTGCAATTGCCTTTAATAGTTTCCTGTGCCAGTCTTGACATCTATAGCAAAAGGAAAGAAATTTGACAGTACACGTGAATGGATCATCACTTGCCATCAAGTCTAACTGGTAGATGGTTCAAAAACTCATTTTGAAATAAAAAAGTCTGTATTTAAGAATTAGAAAAAACAAGTTTCCATCAGATCCAGGGTCAGCTGGGGGGAAGACACAGGATTGTTTCTGAGACAATCAAAGGGATCGTATGTTCAGTGAACCAGATGTCCTCTGCTCAGGCTGGTGAGGGAAAGAGGTGTCAGCAGAAGAAAGGTGGGTGAGTGCAAGGAGGAAGGGCCTCTGTAGGAAATGGCCAGGCATGGTTCTGCTGCTGAATTTGACATGCCTGCTGGCTGCTTTCCCTGAAAGAGGGGGAATTGGAAGAAATAGCAGAGAAGGAGAGGAATCAGCAGGGGCAGGGGACCTTCACAAAACATGACTGAGTATTGCAGCCGTGCAGCCTTTGATCAGACGTCAAATTGTAGAAACATTTTATGCCATCCCCTTATGGGAATAAATTTTGAAGACGTCAAAAGAGCATAGTAACCTCTCTGGAGCATGCTATTGCACCAGAGAGAGGACTCTGACTTCTCTGTTTTATTAAATTCTGCTTTCCTGTGAGCAGAGTGTCTCTTAAGGATTCCTTGACGCTGTTTCTCTTAGGATTGTATAAATGCAGTCAGATTTCTTTTCAAGTCTTCTCATATACCACCTGCTGCCTTCCAAACTGGTCAGTGTCCTCAGTTGTTATTACTGTGGGAGAAACTATATAAGAAAAATGAAGCACGTAGGAAAAATGAAAAATATGGGCAACGTGATGGCTGGAACAGTTGTGAGATACAGAAGTTCTTAAGTTTGGTGGTTTTTTTACATGCAGGACTCCTTTGTGCAGTGCCTTCAGTCAGCATTGCATGCTGTTTGCACGCTTTTGATGTTATGTGTATTGCTGAGATGAGTGAGGGTTGTTACACCATGTTTATTCATTCTTAACTTATAAGTACCTGCATATATGTTTTCATGACAAATTAGAACATGTTTGAATGACACAAAACCAGTTTTTTGTTTAAAACGTATTTACACATATTTTCTTACGTTTCAACAGCAGCAAGCCTATTGGTTAGAGAACAATGTTAGTGGCTTTCTTTTCCCGTCTGCAAATCTAGTGTTATTAATTGCTATATATTTAAAAGGCACAGAGGAGTAGAGGAGCACCTCACCCGCATTAGTCAGCAATGTCTGTGGCAGCTGTAAGCTCCAGCTGCCCTTGGAGCTCTGGTGTCTGTGATGGCTGCTACATGAGGAGTCAGGAAAAACTGTCTCACGTTTGAAAAACATGAGAAATTTTGAACTGCTCTTGCAACAGCTCAGTATAAAAATAAAGGAGTTGAAACTCAAGAAGTCTTCATGCTCTTGCCACCAACCCAGTGACTGCTGTTTTGAAGGAGCACATTCCCTGATGGCTGGAGGAGAGAAAAGGAGAGGAGCTGCCAGGGCTTTTGCTTTTCTGTTGGTATGCCCTGACAGCATTTGATGTCGTTCTCATGGATCAGCAACACAGGGGTGCTAGACAACTGTGGTGAGACCTTTCCTTGGTAGAGCTGGTATCCGTGAGGGTTGTGAGGCACTGGAACAGCTGCCCAGAGAAGTTGTGGGTGTTCTATCTCTGAAAGTGTTCAAGGCCGAGTTGGATGGAGCTCTGAGCAATCTGATTTAGCAAGAGGTGTTCCTGCCCATGGCGGAGGGGTTGGAACTAGAAGATCTTTAAGGTCCCCTCTAACCCTGGCCATTCTATCTAGGGGAATCAAAACCCTAAACCAGAAGCCACGTTTACCAGAAGATACTGGCACGTATCCACAGGCAGAGCTCATAAACAAACAATGACCCAAAGTTAATTGTATCATCAATGCAGATGAGTCAGATCTATACCAGACTACTTTCTTATTTTGGCATACTTTGGCTTATTTCTGAGCAGCAGAAAAAGCTACTAGTGGAAAGCCAAGAGGCCCTGATTCAGTGAAGTATGCTCTGCACTGGCTGAAATCCCTCCTGATTCCTCAGCACATGGGTGCTGGATGCAGAGAGGACTCTGTGATGGGCCAAGCCACTGTCCTCAGAAGTCCTGATGCTTTCTACAGGGATGAGCAACTTCATCACAGATCTGGGTGCTGGTGTGTTCCTATGTGATAGGTGTTCAGGTCTGTGACTGTCCTAGCAGTTTATTTCTTATTACATTAGTGGCATAGCTCAGTGTAAATAAACAAAGCCTTAGTTTCCTGGGAAAAATGATGCTTACATAGCACTTACAGTTCTCAAAGAACTTCTGTTCGATCTCCACACTAATGTGGTTTCACAAGGAGACTGAGATTATTTTATTGCCCCAGGATGCCAGGAAATTTTCATTTGACTTCCTCAGATCTCTAGGATAAAAGTGGAACAGTAAAAAAAAGAATTCCCTTTGCTGTCTTAGATTTCTGTTCTTCAGGAAAATATGTTATGTTTTCTAAGATCTGATATTCTGTAGTTTATTTTTAACTTAGTGACAGTATTATTTTACTTTTTTGTTTCCACAGAGGAATATCTTGCCCTCTGTTGCTTCCTGCTCCTGGCCTTTTTTACAGGCTTCTTTTTCTGTGTGGAGAGTAGATAATGCTTTTCACACTTCATTGATTTTATTCAGTGTATGTTTCCTGTCTTTGTAGAAAACAAAGGAGTCAATAACCCATGAAGTGCAGAAAATATAACTATCATTAATAAACTGCCAGAAAACCAATAGGAGACCATTTGTTTGATAGTGTCATGTGAAAGTTTTGGTGTTGGTAAAAAAGTCATGCTGTAGCAAGCTGATAGCTATCAGGGGGTGATATAATGAGCATGTGAGAAAGAACCACGTGTTCTTTAACACAAAAAAAAAACCCCAAACAAACACTAACGCAAATCTACACCCCACATTTTAACCCAATATGAAAGCCAAGGGCAAACCTTTCCAAAAGCTTTATCCTCTTATTCAGGTAAACCAGGTTCAAACGGCATGGAGAGAACCAGGAACACTCAATCAGCCTGGTTTGCCTCTGCATCACAGGAGCATTTATGACATTTGCTGTGGGAGTACCGGGCAGTGGGGAACTATTTCTCCTGCATCTTTCTGCTCTTCCAAAGGATTTTCCTTTCTGCTCTGATACTAGTTTCTCCAAGCAGTATGGACAGCTGGTGTAAGAAGTGGCACAAGCATCTCCAGCAGAAGGATGGGGGAGGGATGGGTCACTGCTCACCACCTCAGGCCATTTTTAGGTGACATTGTGTTGCTGAGGTCTGTAGGTTCAGGAAAAAAAACCCTTAAAGCAATCCATGTGTTTGGGAGACAGCTTGGGATAAAAGTAATACTGAAGGCAAAAAACCCCAAACAAAACCCAACAAAAAACCCCTTGAAGTTGGGTGATCTGGAATATTAGTTTTTGAATCCTTACTAATCACCACCATGCAAAACATCTCATTTATTTTCTACTGCAAAACAGCATTAAGACAAAGGTTATATTGTCTTAAAAATACTATCCCATGTCAGCAGCTACTGATATATATTCACACATGATCCATAGTTTCTTAATCTCAGAAAAAATGTATTTATCTTGACAAATGATATTCTTACTTGTCAGGCTAAAGTCAGAAAGCTCCTGGATCTCTCTGTGTCCTTTTCCTAAATATCAGTTCTTCATTGAAGTATTCATGGATGTACAGATCTCCTGTACTTGTGGAGGTGAATGCCTCCCAGCTGGCAGCAAGAAGAGGTGTGTGGGCACTCTGACTGTCTGCCTGATAAAGCAAGGTAGGTGGCTTTTCTGCTCATGGGGCTGGGGGAGAGAGATGATGCCTTGTGGTGAGGGGCATGTTTTTGACTAAGAGCTTTTGACTAACAGTCCCCAGCTGTTGGCCTCAGCTTTGCCTTTTGTTCCCACTCTTGATGTCAACCCAGCCCTGGACATCCTTGGATGTGCTTGAACTCAGTTGTGCTTGAACACTGAGAAGCAGGAGCCTGCTCTGCGTCTGTTCTCATTGATTGAGAAATGCACAGAAGTACTTGGGATGAGGTTAGCAGAAATAGTCACAGCTCTCTTTAATTCTCTTCCAAGTTAAATCTATTTGCCATTGGCCCCATCAGGCCTGGAGTCAGCTCAGTCAGGAGCGTTTCTAACAGTTTCTAAAGCCTCATATGCTACAGGCAGAGGCTTTCAACTTAAAACAGCCAAAAAGCTGTGCAGGTCAGTTTCTTTTACAAAAACACACTTTTTATTGACTTAAACATTCTCCTGCAGCTACACTGTGCTCCTGTGTGGTCACCTACCTTGTGTCACAGCCCAGACCAGAACAAATGATGAATAGCAAGCTTGTAAGAGAAACATTCTATTCCCAACAACATGCCAGAGCTCTTCCCACATCCCTTCCGCAACAGAGTGGTGAGGCAGCTGAAACCTCCAGGACACAGACCTGTCTCTCTGGATGGCGTTCTACATCATCATGTTTTGTCCCATTTCAAACATCCATATTTGTTAATGCAGTAATATACTGAGTCAACATCTGGACTTTTGCGAAGACATGCAAGACCAAAATGTTAGCTTGTAAGAATGAAATGCAAAGGTGTATTTGTGAGTCACACACATTCTTTCCTGTTTGTTTATGGTTTTGTTTAGATTTTATTATTTTTATACCTTTTGTGTAGCCCTTTTTCTCAAAATGTCTGGTGGATTAATTACAGATAAAAACTGAACTGTAATACTAAAATTTCCGTCTGTGTTTTCACAAGCCTTTCAGAGACTAGTTGCACAAGAAATGAAAATCCTGAGCTTTGCCTTTATAGGAGCACGATCCCACCATACCTAAAATCCATGTCAGGAACTAACTCTTTCAGATCTGATTCCTATGTGCATCCCTCATTTGTGTACAGAGATGTCTGGATCATCTCCTGTCTCCATCCAGATTTAGTAGCAGAGTGCTGCTGTGGGACTTCTCACTGTAACACCAAACCTTCCTGCACATATTCTGTTCTCTTGATTTCACTGAAAACCCATTATAAGTTACTTTCATTCCTCTGTTTTTAAGATATGTTACCAGTGTATTTATTTGGTATTGCTAAAGGAACTCTATACAAAAAAATCTCTGCCAGTAAGACTTATAGAACCTAATATATTGCTTACCAGACTGTTTAAAGATAATATTACTTCTCAAAGGACTAGACTTCTTCCAGGCAGCATCTTTCGCCCAGTGATCTCGTTATCTAAACAAGTCTATGGCTTTGAAATGGAAATGGTTTCTTCTAAACAGCCGTATTAGGATTTCCATGAGCCATGAAAAATCTGTCCCTCAGTTCTTTATGAGGGAATTGAGTTCAGCATGTTGTATTTCTTGAATATTGTGTTTGCTTCTATATTTTAGGGCTTTTTCTGTTTCTTAAACAGTGAAGAAAAGAGAAACACTTCAATGTACAGATGAAAGAGGCAAAAAGTGGATACAGTACAATATAGACAAAAGCTTAATATTGTAATGACTTATCTATTTTGATCATTAAATTATGTGGGTTTAAAGTGATAGACAAAAGATCTCTTCTATGCCAGATAAATCTCCATCAGAGGAGGCTAAGATCTTACTCAGGTTGTAGTATTAAATATTACATTACTTTCTCATGTTAACGTTTGTTCAGACATATGTCCTTTTCCCTCAAATCTTGTTGGACTTCGCATGCCATTTTTATAAGACAGCCTTGACTCTGCACTAAACCATGCCACTAACACGTTACTTAATCTAACTGGCACATTGTAAAATTTTACACATGCGCTCATCCAGATAATTACACAATTAATTTTCACTTAGTACAGCCGAAACGGGGATAATGAAATTTCCACTGGTGTACGGTTACGTCCGGGGGTTAGAGGTCAGCTTCCTGTTTGGATAAGGGTGAGTTTAAAGAGGATTTCTGACAGTCTCCTTACTTCAACTGATTCTAAAAACATTGCAATGGAATTTCAATTTACAGCTAAGTTCAATGGAAGGAGCAGATGTTGGGAGTGTGCCACTACGATTCTGGGAGCCCTTTCTATGCAGGTGTAGTCAAAAGTCAACGTTCTTCATCCCACTCTTTATATGAAGGTAGAGTTAAGCTGACACTTGATATTAATTTCTGCACTGAACTGTAGCTGCTTTGCAGAACTATCCCCAGCCTGAACAACTTTTCCCTGTTGTAATTTTGGCATTTTCAAAGGAGCACTTGCAGAAGGCGAGAGTGGGGCTCTTCCCTCTGAGGATGTGTAGTAGGAAAGTCACTGCAATAAAGCATAACCAGGAAGAACTGAGACAAACTTCCAGATCTTTGACAAGGCCCCTGCTTTGGCACCAAAGTATGTAGTGGCGTATAAAGCCAACAATGCTTCAATATGTAACTGCAAATTTTGTGACCCTAAAATAACAATGTTTCTGATGGTTACCCATCAAATCTGGAATAAGAAGTTTAGTTTATTGTGTGAAATGCCTACACATGGGCATTTGCCATCACACACCTTTTCGGTCTATAGATCCCCTCGGCAGATGTTCTTTTATCTGCAGAGCTTTATTTTCTGTTCCCTAGCATCCCAGACAGCTGACCTTAGCTGGGGGTCACACCGGGCTGTCGATGAATTTCCCAAACACCAATTCCTCCACGTAAGCAATGGCTCGAGGTGGAAGTGAGTGGTAGGCCCAGCCTTTGGACCAGCCTGTCCTGGATTTGCTTTGATGCACAGGACTGACCTCGCTTGCAAGAAAAGCAATGTTTTTCAAGAGGTACTGCAGATCTGAGACATGTGGACAGAGCTTTTGCTCTCTCCAGGTTCCCACAGCACACTGGCAGAGGCAGGAGGCCGGTCAGAGACAGGTAAACTCACCCTTCCTCAGTACCAACCCTAAGTCAAGTCCTTCTATCTCAAAACCAAATTATGGTAATGCTAACATTTCTATCAATGTCATGGGCTACAGGGTTAGGTCCTAAGGGCAGAGCACACTGTCAGGTGCCAATGAATGTGTAATATATCCAAGCACATTTCTGGCGAACAGTAACTTCTTGTGATGTGTATTTCTGTAACTTAGGCCTTGATCACGGCTGGAATTGCACCATCCTTTAATAATGTGGAAGAAAAGAATTACTTGCAGAAGAGACAGATGTTTACACAGTCACTGATTTTGTGCATTTCCGCTTTCTCTTTCTGTCCAGCTTCTTCAGTGGGTTTTACACCATGCAGTTCAGAAAGCACTAGCACTTCTTATGGAAGGCCTTGTTTCTTCATTCTCTCCTTTTCTTCTCTTTTAATATCTCTCTAGTTTTGTTTGGGTGTTTTTGAAACTCATTTAGTAGTCCTACTTTATTCAGAACTTCAAGTTTCATGCTGTTTTCCTTTATTTCAGTCTCTTTGATACCTTAAACATATTTCACATGTTTTTAAGGCTTCAAAGTGTCTTAAATTATAAACTTTCCTTCCTCAAGTAGCTAAAGATGTAGCTAATAAAATCCTTCCACTGTAGACCACACCTTGTGTTATCAGTGCCTAGAGACCAGCTTCAGACACCTGGAGCCACAGGTGGATGCACTATGTAACCCTGGCCATCAGACATGTCTACAAATTTATAAAGAAAGATGGAAACTCTCCAACTCAGATATTTCAAAAGAAGAATAAAAATTCAGTTTTACTGATCCATTGGGAAAAAGACACATGAACTGAGTTTGGTAAAGATCCATAGACAGTCCTTGCATCTCCTTTTGACATCGAGGGTTACTGTGACAGCAAAGGGCATGTATGTTTTACAAAAGGAAGGAGATTATGTACTGCACTACAGACATTGCTGCTTGTTGTTAGTCCTGTAACAGAATGCAAAGCTCCAAGTGAAATCCCTATGTATGACACTGAGTGGGTGATCAAGAGTATACATACTCACCTCCAAACAAATACAAGCAATGCTTTAATTACTAAAGTTTGGTATTACTAATCTTGATGATGTTGGAAAATGTTAATTGTATTTCTAGGCTAGTGGTTGAACATAAAATATACAACACCAATAGAAAATGTGTGCATTAAGAAAGAGTAAAACAAATCTCCTTTTTCATTTTCAAATTAGACCACTTTTTTTTCAAGAGGGAACCATTTTCGAGAAAAACAGTTGTGTTTGCTCTCTGATTTTGTTCTAATGTGCTTTTTCTAATGCTCCAAGCATTAGAAATAGTACCTTTTTTTCAAGAAAGCTGGTAATATCGAAGTAAAATTATATGATAAAATTATCACTCCCTACAGTAGAAAGTAATAGTATAATAATGCATCATAGAATAATAGCAGTAATTTAGTAACGAGTAATATTATAGTGGTGTAGTATATACACCCTCCCAATCATCTTCAGATTTTCCCTAATGAACAGCTCTGCAATCCCCTCTCTGAAGGCAGGGATGCCCTTGGAGGGGAGGCAGCCATGGGAAGCCGTGGCACACAGCTGGAGAGCAAGAAAAGCACAGAGGTCTGTCCTCTGCTCTCTCCACTCAAGATTATCTTGCCTGACAACATAACTCACTTTGTGAGTTCCAAGGAACTCAGATGTACCCTGAGTGGAACCATTAAGCATATTTGGGATGAAGAGTGATCTGAAACACAAATTAGCCCCTGCTACACTACACTACACACCCTCACCCCATCGCTCTCCTTGTGCCCTTCAGAGTGAGAGCCTACCACAGCAGTTCTCACGATTGGTTTATAAGCTTACTTTTAATGATATTACTGGGGTTTTTGAGGACTATCTAGAGTTTACAGCTCTTCTCTTAACACGTCTCTGAGCTCTGGTTTGCCAGTAAAGAAAAAGAACTTGGGATTTAAAAGTTCTGGGACATGTTAGAACTTTGATTAGCAGGTGAGTTTAGGCACAAACCCGGGCTACATGCACATAGTTAGGATAACTTATTTCCGTAGTTAGCAGGTATTTCCAAAAGCACGTTCCATTATTCTCTGAGTAACCTCCATTTCTTTAGAAATTTTCAGTTTGAAAAACAGTATTTTGGTTTATTCTGTAACATTTTTCTTGCATCATTGCTCTTTTTGAACTGACGTGAAACAGAGGGTCACTTCCACTTTGATTTATTCCTATCATGCCTGTTTAGTCATCTTCCTTGCTTCTCAGGTTTCTGTTCCACAAAACTGGCAGTGTACTGCCATGATCATCTTCTTCCACAAATGTGCTTTAAGAGTTGGACTTGATGATCCCTCTGGGACCCTTCCAACTCAGACTATTCTCTGATTCTGTGATTCAGCAGACACTCAGCATGAGAATCAGAAATCCACCCACCCAGTTTCGAGTACTCAGTCAGCAGACAAAGATAGTCTGGGAGGAGAATGAATTATTTCTTCTTAGGACAATTAATTAAAATAAGGAAAGAATTATTCTCTATAATTTTCTATCAATTAAACTAAGACCTCAAAACAGTGTGTCCCAGTAGCAGCCGAAACTTAGACTGCTGATTCCTAGTGAGATGTATCCCACTGTTATATATCCATCTTTTTTTACCTTATCTTCTTAGCTTTACTAGCTTCTCCCTATGGTCCAAGCAGATAAGGTCCTTAAAAGACCCTGCAGAGGAATCGTCTCCATTCCCACTTGAGCAAATGATCTTTTGTTTAAGGCTGCTACACCCCACACACAGTTTAAAAGGCAAAATGAACTACAGCTTTCCTGACATTTGTGCAGCAGGTATCCTGTCCTTCTGAGGATTTCTTTAACATTTCTTGCTTTCGGTGCAGGGAATTCCTACGCACAGCTGCAGTTTAATGGTATCTGTAACAAATTGCTATCTATTTTAACAGGTGCTCCTCCTGTTGCTCTGCTCCACCAGAGTTCATTCATTTTCTTTCTCAGGCCTTTAGGAGATGTGCTGATGAAGGTACAATCTTTTGCCAGGCAGGCAATTTAGTGGGGACAAATTGTGTGATCGTAATAAAAATAAGTAGTTATACATTCACTGAGACTACTTCACTCACGACAAATTGTCTATGTTTATGTGTCCCTTTTTGGTTAGAAAAAAATCTTTCTTATTTTCCTAACTTGTCCAGATTTTAAAAGTCTGTTATTTCTGGCATTCTGATGTCTCCTTTTTTTCTCTACAGCTTTACCTTTTATTTTGGTTTTGTTTCTTTTTTTTTGTTCAGTGTTCGTTTTGGGGTTTTTTTGCTTGTTTGTTTTGTTGGGGTCTTTTTAGGGGATTGTCTTTCTTCTTTCTCTCTTCTCTCTCTTCTTCCCTTCAGTCTGGCGGTCCTGGAGCAGGTCTATGTGTGAAATTCTCTAATATCTCACTGATTGCATCAATGTTTTCCGTTTTATTTCCCTCTCAAAGCTTAGAATAAGCTTTAACTTCCTTTTTGGTATTTTAAGGAAACCTGCAAGGTAATAAACCCCACGTTCTCCATATATAGCCTTTTATGGACTACAACATGGCATTTAGCCAGTGGCTGTTATGAAAGGGTACAACAAAGTTCCTTCCATGAAGAGCTGTGGGTGGGGCTGTCTTCACAGGGACCCCTTGTGCTCTTCCAGCCCTTCATAAATGGATGTGGAGAATGGAGAAGGCTGGATGTTGCAGCAAAAAGTGGGAGAGAAAATGACACCCTAGGTCTCCACAAAAACCTCAGATCCCAGTGCAGAATGGCAATTCTCCCTGCAACGTGAGGAAAAATTGAGGAGGAAAAATTGTTGCCCTTCCCCTTGTTCAACCCAGCCCAGTTAAATCCTCAATAATTCAAATGCTTGAAATACATTTGAATGGGTAAATTTTATGGTGCTTTCTGACACACAAGTCTCAGGAATGGCCACCCCTCTCTCTTTTTTAAAACAAATTTCTCACAGAAACGTAACGTGAGATCCTTCTGTCCTCCCTGTAAAAGCAGTTTCCACTAAGCACACCTGAACATCAACCATAGCTTTATCCATATCCAGATAGCTGACTGCTGCTTGCTGGATTTTTCAGAAGTATTGGCTGATGGAAGCACTGACCTTCCATCCAGTCATCCCATTGGAGGCATACTATCATTGGCAGAAGGTGTTTTCCTGGCTACTGTGGACAGCAAACTGCTGGATTGCAGACCTACCTTGCCTGGGTCTCAGTTCTCTCTCAGAAGAGACTGTGAACATGCATTGAGCATTTGAGGACAAGTGTTGGGGGATCCTTGGCACCCCCACATGCTCATGTCTGACTTCTGGGGAGCACAGAGCTGCTGTGCCTGATGCTCAGCAAAGCCAGGCAGGCTGGCTGTGTGGAATATGGATGTACAAACAGCAAGCATCACTCATTTTCTCATGACAGGAACTGAGTATTTTCCAGAAATGCCTCTTCAACTAATGAGCATTCACCCTAACTCTCCCTGCCAGTGCTGCAGGTGACTGGAGTAGGCTGATGGAGTTGAGAGGAAGTCCCATAAGTGCATGCTCTTCTCTCATGACTCTTACCTTCTTCCCTAGACTTTTCTTTTGGGTAGCATTGGAGGCAGACTGCTGGCTCAGATGGACCTTTGGTTCAGCTAACTGAAGTTCTCAAGAGAACAGCAAAGATAATACCCCCCTGTGGTGAGCACTCTGCTTCTGATACATCTCAATACATTTTTATGCTACTTCTGGGCATAAGCTCTCCATCTAAAACAGCAACAGATCTAAAAATGGATTTACTTTGAACAGACATCTGCAGCTCTTCTCCTACTGCAGAGACAGGGCACTGGGGGAAAAAAAGTTACAAGATTTTCTGAGTATTCATTCTTGAAAGACAGATCTTTTTTCTAAACCATAATTTTGTTTTCATAGCTAAACTTGGTCAGTCGCTCTTTGTCATAAGAGCGGTAAATACTTTGAGTCTAAATTAACACCTTTAGCTTTACTTAGTGAGAAAAGCTGCTCATTACTCCCAAGTAATTTACTAACAATATTATTATATGAACAAAAAAATTAATGTAATCTGGCATTTATGACTTCCACAAAACATCAGTTGCTAAGGTAAGAAAACAACAAAAATACCCCTTTTATTCAGAAAAATCCTTAAACTAATAAGCATGTTCCTAATATTAAAATCAAGTCAGCGATCCTATTGACTTTCATTACATAAAATTTATGACACTTGGATGTAGTTTAATAAGGTCATAAAAATGCCAGTTGTGGTATCTCATAATACTTTTTATAAACTGGTTTTACAGTCTACCCTTTGTTCCAAAGTTCAAAGTGACAATTGAAATGCACAGGTTGCCCAGGGGTTCATACTTTTTGCTAGAAGTACTGACTGGTGAATACCTTAATTTCTAAAATATCTATATTTTTTTCAAAATCTCAGTAATTGTGGGGAACATTCCTTTCCTCCAGATGTGCCAAAGCTGATATTTTTCAATTTAAAGAAAAATATCAATAATTCAGTAAAACGAACACATTTTATTGCTGTACACTTTTTTCTTTTTCCTTCTTCTTTTTTTATATGAAATGAAAACTGTGCAACATTTATTCCCAAGCAGGTCAAATTCAAACAATACTTCTAAGTGCTGTTACAATAGTGGCATTATATTGTCCCTTGTCAGCTTTCAATTACTTCATCCGCCTAGCTGATCACTGACTTATTTCCTGGCTTAGGTAAATAGGACTTTTGGTGCACTTCCCTTAAGTCATTTCAGAGAAGATAAATTAAATAATGATTGCAATTTAATATTGTGATAGTGCTAAAATATTTCCTTCAAGCTTCAAGTTTGACCACAAGTTTCCAATAATATACTTTTTTTCACTTGCTAGCTCAAACCTGAGGTTTTATTAAATTCTACAGCTGCAGTCAGTATTTATGTTTTCATCTAGCAAATTGGACATTTTAAATAATAAAGAGCATGAAGTTATATATATAAACAGATAACACTTGCAATTCATTTAAGGTGGAAACTTTATTTAAAATTAATAAAATTCCACACAATATGGCACAGAGGTCCAAATTCTTAGCTCATTATACTGAAGTAAATCTGGGGAAAATCCATCGACTTCATGGAGGTTATTCCAGGATCTTAGCCAAATACTCAAAACTTCGGCTGGGTATATATTCCTCAGGGATGCAGAGCCCTATGTGCACAGGCCCTCAGTGTGCAGAGGTCCATCTAAGGAAGGATGTCCCATTACTTTCAAAGATTGGGGTAAAATTTCTCAACACCTTGGGAATGGAGACATTAGAGGAGATTCTGCAGTGAAGATCTTGGTCTTCCAAGTTCCATGGCTGATCTTCTGCAGGGAAAACTGAGGACTGAGGAGGAGGTAAAAGCTTGAGGTACAGCTTTAGAGGTTGGCCCTGCAGATAGGCACAGTCCTCATTTCACTTTGCTCTTGCACTTTGATGGTTCACTTGATGTTCTCTCTTTAGGAGACCAAATGAATGAGCAATTATGTGTATAGTCTGTGCCATTTGCAGATAAATGGGGTGTGGAGTTCTCATTTTTCACTTTGCAATCATTGTTAATATCCTCTGCTATTTACATAGTTTCTGACCATGTCTACACTGAAGAACATCGCTGTGGCTTCAGACTAGAGGAGTTTTGCACGTGATATGTCTCCAAGTAGAGGAGCTGCTCTAGGGGCGAGAATGGACCCATGTTGAGAAATTCTTCCTACTTTGCTTCAAAGCCTCCATAATGTCTTGTCTTTGCTGTGATGATAGCTGTGTTTACTTATTCTGCCCTTGTGTATCATAACTTGTATGCCAGGCTCATCTCAGATGTTAAGCTACAATTTTCCAAGAGGACAATTCCCAAATAGATATTTCAAGCGAATGCCCAAAGAAACACTATAGCATAAATATGTTGGGTTAACTAGCTTGGATAGAAAAAAATTTTCTGTAGGTAAAGTTCCTAGGGAGACAAATTGCAATCAGTCCAGTTCCTTATAGGAACTTAGAGGACGATGCTTAAGGACAAAACATCATCCTGCTGCTCTGACACTATGCTAGCTCAGCTGCAGGCTCTCCCCACTCTCAGGATACTCATGGACCAGTCAGAGGTGAGTGGGGACAGGGTGATACCAGTGACAGGACAGCAGCAGCTCCTCACTGGCAGGTTGAGCAAGGAAAGGAGAGAGTTTAGGTCTTCCGCTTTCTGACGTTTATTCCTATGGAAGCATCTCTGCTGTAAGAACACTACTGAGCACAGGGAGATTCACCCTAGAAGTGGTCTTTGACAATTTGAACTCTGCTATTTCTGAAACCCAGAAAATCTTTCAGTTTTGTCCAAGAGCTTGTCGGTGATTTTAGAAAGGGTAAATAAATAAATAAATAAATAGGGATAAAAAAACCCTAAAAAAGAAGCTTCTCCTGGGAAAATAACACCAACATCTTACAGCTGATCTGGTCTCTCCCCTTCCCACTGTCCCTCAGGAAATTCTGACTTTATGTTTATTTTTCTTTCTTTAAGATACTAACTTTAAAAACAAAAAGTAAAGGAATCCCACTTGCAGCCAAGCTCAAGTCTCACAGAAACAGTTCAACAATACATAATGCAAAAGATTCCAGCAGATTTGCAAGTAGGAGGCTAAAATAAGACAGAAGGCTAAAATAAGACAGAAAGTAGCAGAGAGAATTCTGCTATTTACATGGATACGGACCTTCTACTAATGCTACTGTAGAAGTAAGAACATAAACTAATATTTAGGTGTGTTGGACCAAGCTCACCCCAACAAAAATTATGTCCTAAATGCCTAATAGTGGAAAAAATCTTGGAGATAATTGACCTGTGAATAAGGAAGCACCATGAACGAAGGATGTTTACACCAGGCTGACAAAGACGAAGGTAGGTCAGGCAGAAGCAAAGGAGGGGACCTAGACTTCAACTCTGTGAGCACAGTCACACCTTGTGCGTGGAAAGTTCGGGTCACCCTCCCTGCCCTCCCCTCCAGGGTTCTGAGAATCCTGCCTCATCCCTCTGCTCTGCCTCTACCACTTCTCTTCAGGTCAGGGATGCCTGCAGAGAGGTGGTAGAGGCAGAGGAGAAGCAAAGACTTCCTCTTCATAATCTACATAAAATTATTTTTACGGATGAAGGAGTTGGACGTTTCCTGTCAACATTGAAGAGCTGGGTTGTCTGCCTTGATGGCCAGGGCACATATCCTAACCCCTCCTCCAGGGCACAGGCGCCCTTTCAGTTTGTTGGTAATAAAAGTCTGTGAAAAAAAGACTGTGAGAGAAACAAGAAAGACAGTTGAACTTCAAGAGAGATTTTCCTCCATCGAGCAAATTCCAAGAGGAGTTATGCATGCATAAAATACCTCTGTACTATCATTTCCACTGGCTCCTTTGGGAAGATCCAGTATTTTGCAGCCAAAGACCCATGATCAGCAAAGCATCTGGCCTCCTGATTCCCCATTTGAAGTCTAAATTCCAGCTGAAGTCAGAGGGGAGTTTAAACAGGAGTTGGGAGATTCAATATTTCGCTGAGCATTGGCTGCCAATATCAGTGCACTGCTTAACTCATAAACTATATTTACAATTATTGCTCATGTTCATCCACTGACGCATTTCAGGTGCTTATAGATGCTTCTAATAGTATGCCGTAAATCACCCTAAAGAGCTGGGATACAATTTTTAGAGTTCAAATGGGAATACTTACTAGATGTGAGTGTTTGGAGGATAAGGACCTATTTTCCAGAACAGGTGCTTAAATGAAATGATGAAGTCATTATAGCTGAGCAAGTTAATACAGAGAAAAAGCTCACATTTTTCTAGTACTATAGGGCTCTAGCAAAAATGCCTAAATTAAAAATTTGAGAACTTATTAGGCAGGAGGATTAGATTTGGCATTTCAGTTGGAGGATATTTTGCGGATGTGGGAAAAGAAAATAACCTCTTTTTGTGCATATATAGGACTTTTTTTTTGCCACCTGGAAAAGTTGCGTGGTTTTGACATCACTTCCACCTTTTTTTTTTCTGCTTTTGAGTTTGCTTCTTTCCTATGCTGCAGACCTCTTCAGTGCTATGAAAATCAGGGTTTGCTCTTGAAACAGGCATGTGTTCAGAAAAGTACAAAATGTCTCTCGTAAAGGCAATATAGTGCCCTCTTTGTGGTCGAGAGTGTGGGAAACTCCATTCAGTTCATTTTCATGACATAAGCACTGAACCACATTAACACAGAAGGAAGACGTAGAAAACGTTTAATGGTACTGCAACGCTTTTGTTTATTCTCAGCTAAGCCTACACGGCTTCCAAATGAGCCCACTATGCAACGTGACTACATAAGGTTAACTGCTGGGTACATTAAGTAAAATACTCTCTCTCAGACGCTTGTTTAAGTCATCATTTCTGATCATTTATCAGACTTAATGTGCTACAACAGACTGCAGGTCACAATGTGTCATTTCCAAAAGAACTTTGACTTTTCCCATTCCAGGGTCAGGAGCCGGTAATGTTTAGCTGAAATGACTGCATTGCACTTCATAGCTTCCAGTATATCCACTGAGGCTTTGGAGAGCCATTCTTGATAGACCAGGGTGCTGGCTCCAGACATTTGGGCATTAAAATCTGAGGGAACTGCTTAAGTACAGGGACTCAACTGAGACTGAAGCTGGCTGCAAAAAAAACCCCAAAACCATTTCATTTTTTGGGAAAAGATCATGAGAGGTACGGGAGGGATAATTGTTTTTCCAAACTGATAGTGGGAGTCCTCTCTGGGGAGAAAAAATAAAACCAAACACACACCCCTCTACCCTATGAAGGTTATTTACATGGAATTTAAGAACAAATTGAAAAAGCTTGGGGTACAATTTTGAACATGCCATGTGAGCATTTCCCCAGCTCAAGGTACAATAATAAGGCTATTTATATGGTGAATTCTACAGCTAAGTGAATTACTTACAGCAAAAAAGTTTCCTTGAAACTTTTTTTCTTATTTTTTAATTTAGAAAGTATGTGCATTTTTGAGATCTTGGATTTTTTTAATAGGCTGGGATCACACTGGTGGGGATTGGACAAGGATAAGATGGGAATCAACAAACATCTTCTGTTGCCTCCCATTTCCTTTTTATATGCTGGGCTAAAGTCTGTTTTCAGCTGAATTTGTGGCTCCATAGTAGACAGAGTAAGAGGAGTGGCTGTATTAAAAACATAAATCACAGAACTAACATGATATGCTCCAAGTATCATGACACACTTTTTTCCTCTGTACCAATCCTGTATTCACATCCTGCTTGGATGCACAAATATTGCAGGTGAAGATGGAACCACTGCACCTATTATCTAACACTTCTCATTATAAGAACCCCCTTTCAACTGCTAATAGTTTTACCAGATTTCAACCATTCAGAAATGATATTTTTCTTTCCAGGGGTACCGTTTTGGTATCAATTATTCTTTGGAAAAGTTTCAGCAAAGATGTTCTGGTGTTTCTAAGAGATTTGGGGAGAATACACTACTTTTTGAAGGCTAAAAAAAGTTCGTCAGATAATTAATCAACAAGCATTGCATAGCAGTGCCTTGGGGAAGAAGCCTGAGATTTGCATTAGGGATATGCCTTTCACTGAACCTGTGACAATTTGCCTAAATAGTGAAATGTTTGAAGTACCTACTTCTTCAAAGGATGATTACGGAGAGCCTCTGTCAGCTTCCATGGAGACAGACAGCACCAGTGAGCCCATAGAGGGTGGTTGGCCATGTTCCCATCTTGTTCTGTGGATGCAGAACCCTCTCAGCTAATGCAAGAAGATGTAGGGAAACTGTTGTGAAGTGGAGCTGGAGATTGGAGACTAATTAGGAGGAGGGAGAGCTGACAACATCATATTACAGCATGCTGGGAAGATAGGTTCATCCTAGTTTCTCAAACACTGAGTCAGTGTCTTGGAAGTCTTAAAGAAGTTCCCAAGAAGAAAGGAACATTCTCATATTTGGGTTCTTATGCAAGCTGGTGTACATTAAAGAAGTCCACTCTACAAAAGTTTTGGAAGTGAAAAATATTGGCTAGCCACCCTGACCCTAAGTGGGATGAGAGTCTGGTCAGAAAATGGTACACAAAACTTAAGGGCTATTTCATAATACCGTATATTCAGGGGAGCAGGGCAAGTTGTTGTTTGAGGTTCTTGGAGTTCTTTCACCTTCTAAGGATTCCTTCTTTTTCTATCTTAGTAATATTCTACTGCAACTTCTTGCATTGTAGCAATTAAATAACAGCCATCATGTAATTCTGTAGGTGTAAGAGAGTTTTTAGATTTATAAAGAATCTAATTTGTGAGTAATCTAAACCACCAGCTTTTTGAGAACTATGAAAGAAGCAAACAAAAAACCTCATTGGTGTTGCTAGGATCATTTGCTTCCTTTTTAAGTGTTCGTTACCCTTAAATGGGTACATTTCAAAAGAACATGAGGAGATCCTCTGTGAATATTTTCTAGACCAGTACTGTTAGAAAAAGTTGCCTCTCTCTCCAGGATGTTCAGAAACATGAATTACAATTTGCAAAGGTAAAGTTTCAGAAGACAACTGCATTTTAAAAGCAACTCGCATCTAAATGCCTCGTTAGCAAAGCTGAGTTTCCTGTCTGTGAATGAAAAACTTGGTGAAGAAGGTAGTAAGTGAATAAAAGAAAAAATATCTAATTAATCCAGAAAGGAAAAAAAAATCAGACAAAATAAAAAATCCTAGATAACTCACACCCGTGCTCTTTCTTTTCTCCCCCTAAGAGTGATAAACAGTACAAGAGAGCGTTGGTTTTTTTTTAAAATTAAATATTTACTATTAGCACAGAAGACATATTCTTTCTTCAAAGAGGATTCACTCATTGATAAATTTATCGCCTTAGTGTTTGAACAATTTGTGCACATCATGGAGCAAGAACTTGTGAGATTGCTGAGCTACAAGAGTCTAAATTTAGTACCCAGAGAGCAAGAAGGAAGATGCAGGATCAAGGACAAGAAAAGACAGAAATAAAATGAGTTGGTAAGGCACAAACTATTTCTATCTCAAAAAAATCTTGACATTATTTTTAATACTGATTACTTTTCATCAGGTAGAAAGGGGCACCTGAGAAACAGACTTAAAAATGCTTGAAAGAGTCCTTTAGGTTCAAAACAGTCCAAGACGTGTGCAAATGCCAAGAATATTCACATATTTCTAGTCTCACCAGTGAACCCTTGTGTGCCACACGATGTTATCCCAACAGGCTAAGAAAGGGTCATGACATGCCTGTGTGTTCAGTATTGTTTGTTCATTCTCCATTTCCACACCGAGAAACACAAGAGGAGCTTTATTACAGCTGCATATATAGAGTGGAGTTCTGAGATCTCACTGAACCTGAGAGGAAAATGTGAGGAAAATAATTTTTTAGCTGGTAATTACACTGACTCTAAAATTCTGTACCTGAGCATTTCAAGGTGTAGGGGAAAAGTGTGTTGCATTATTTCTGTTGCTTTATTAAAATATTATCCCATACTTGCCAGCTGCTGGGACATATTTTAAGTGTTAAAAATGCCATATGAAAATTAAATGAAATAGAAAATCCGGCATAAATCAGTTCCAATCCACATGGTTACTTGACGGAATTTTTAAAAAATGTCTCTCTTTGCTCATTCAGAAAAATGGACATATTCATTTTCCCTCAAACTTTCAACAACAGCAGAAAAAAAACCCTATTTGGCAGAAAGCAGGACTGTAAAAGTTCAACCTTATAGGTGAAAGTTTTGGAAAGTTATGAACAAATGAAAACAGGGGCTTAGCATGGAAATGCATAGGCATCCTTAATTACAACTGTTGGTAGCTCTCCAGCTATATTGCAAACGACATATGTTTTTTCTGCTTAGAGTCCTAATCCTGTTAGTAGATGTGTCAGCATGGAGCCCTGCAGCTGTGGCATTCCCCCGGCGTCAGGGGGACGTCTCGTGAACAGAAGAGTCTCCACAGTGTTTCTGCCTCCTCTGTAGATGTCAGCTGTGGATGGCTGCAAACACTGGGAAGTTGTAAGAATAGAAATCTGTGAATGGTGCTAATGTCTAATGTGATTAGTGAAATTCCAGTGGTGTTACAGCAGTCAAAACTGAACGTGGAAGCAGCTAATTAATTCCACGGGTTTAGGAACACAGCACTGGCGAGGTTTTGGGGTCATATATTACATATACAGTGCATTAATAAAAGATGAAGATTGAATGATAAACCACCCAAGCTGTGCAGTAATCCCACAAGAAAGTATTATCTGGAGGACCTTACTGAAATTAGTTTTACTGAGAAAATTGGATTAAAGTCTGAACTATATGTTTACTGGCTATTGTTAAAGTCAGTATGAAATCACTGACAGTTAAAAACTTCCAGTAATGTTTATGGCCATGTTATTTCCAGAACACATACAAGAGTCATACTTTGAAATTATTGCAACATCGTTATTGCAGGTCCAGAAGCCCAGTAAATTTGGGGACTCTTGCGGGAAGCATGTTGTAGAGGGGACTGTTGGGCAACCACATCGGATACGACTGAATAAGGTAATCTTTTGGTCCTGATTTACAGGAAACCCCATCTGTCGTAAAGATTACTCAATCAACTTTTTAATATATTGAAACCAAATGTATGCTAGAAAGCACCTCTAATGCAAAGCTACAGTTCAAGTCCCGATGAGTCATTGGAGGAGAAGGCTTGAGCCTGGCTGTGAGAAAGGAAAGAAAGGAAAGGTGGGAGGAGAGCAACACACAAGGACATCATCGCCTGTGGGCCCTGTGCCCTGTGGCATGACAAAATGACCCAGAGGGTACACAGGAAATATTGCTTCCTGTGCTGCTGAAAAATTGTATGTACTCAAAAATGGAAAGCTGGAAGGCTTTTTCCCATCGTCAGAGCATGATGTTGGCTACCAAAGCAGGCAAAAGAGCACTGTCTCATTTTCTCCTTTGATAGTACTGAGAAGTAATCTACAAGTCTGAGACTACCAATAATTTGGCCAAAATCAATAGCAGGTGGGTTCTTTCAAACTGTGCCTCATTTTTGAGTATGTACAACATCAGTACCTTTAATCTTGTTCGTAGCGACAGGGAAAATGCTCCTTTCACCCACTGCAGCCTCTTTATGTGGCCAGTCTGGGTTGAACAAACATTAATTAGTTAATAGTTGGATAACACTTTTAAAAACCTAAAGTCCTATGTAAGTGCTAAAAATTATTATTGTTTTTGAGAACCAAACAAGAATTTATTGGGCTACACTGAAAAGAGTTGCTATAATAAAAGTGTTAGAAGTATGGTTTCAACAAAATAATGTGAAGTATAAATTAAATAGGCTTAAAAAAATTCAACCTCTTTCTTTGTGTACAAACTACCACAAAAGTGACTTGAGTAATATTTTGAAGAAAATTGCAGAGTATGAATTGCATTCCAGTACTCACTCTGCATTTTAAGAATGATCACTAATAGTCTTAGCAACAACATAGGAAGTGTGTATTTGAAAGACGACTACTGTATAATTGCCAGTAAGTTCTGTATCCAAGCATATGCTAATGATTTTTTTTAAGAAAGAATATTCTAAGAGCCCCGTGAACTTTTATATAGCATAGTAATGAAACAGAAACACTTTTTCTGGTGCCAAGTTTCTATTAAATCAGCCTTTTGGAAAAAGAAAAAAATTCATCCCACTACAGTAAGAAGGATTTTAATAGAAAGCTTTACAATGGTTCTGGCAGGAGATGTTCTGAAATAATGAAAATGTATAGAAAAAGCTCCAACCATAAACAACAGTGGCAGTTGATTAGCAAAGCTGAATAAAGATTTTAAAGAGGTTCCTATCTCTGTTTAATAGTCTTCTAGGAAATCTGTTGTATTATAGCTGCTCGGTAAAAGGCCACAGCTTTCAGTGATTATTGTTCATTATTGCTATGGAAAGGGGACAATCAGAATGTTCCTCATATCTTCCCTGTAATCTGTAACATCAACAGTTAGCCTGGATCTTTCACATGACTTAATGAGAATTACATTTAGGGAAAAAATTTCTATTGAAACAAAGATAAAATAAAACTGATTGAAATCCAGAACTTGACAGAAGATATTTACCGTCTGAGTATCTTCACAGCTGAAAGTTGTACAATACTGTTTTTCTTCCTCCCACACTAGGAATTTACTGTATCCTCTGAGTTGCTTGGATTCAATTTCTCTAGTTTATCTCATTCCTGTTCAAGGCACTGGATCCTACTCACGTCCCCAGACTTGCCTCTGTATTTTATCCATGGAGTTTCATGCTGATCACAGAAACCTCCCAAGAGCATTCCAACACACACGCTAAGAAACTCCCTTTGTGAAAGCTTCACACTATGTTTTGTCTTGCCCTTCCTGTGATGCTCACTCAGTATTGCCTTCACAAGGCACAATCTGAGCCAGAGTGTGGCAGATGCTGGCTGTTTTGAGCAATTCTGGGCTTAATTCTGCAGCCCTACATTCTTGGTAGGACTGCAAAATGAGAAGATGTCAGGAAACGTGGCCACTATGACAAGCACCTCCTTCTCCTCCTTGCGTCTCTCTCCTTCATGGCCACATCACTGAGATCTCAGACCATCTGGGCATGGACATTTCAGGCTGACACCGTGATGCTGCTGGAAAGGACATCAAGAAAAGCCTTCAGATGGCAGCCAGCAGGCCCCCAGATTCCCGGGGTGTGTGATGCTCTTCTGAGGTCCTGGTCTTTGTTGGCTGGTAACCTGTCTCTTCCAGCTGGTAAGGGCAATCAAGTGCTTTTGCACATGATGGCAAGAAGTTGTTACTGTCACCTGGGGAAAGTAAGAAGAAGGTAAGAAGGGAAAAATATAAGAGGTGCAAAGCCATCACATCACGTCTGACCTCTTCAGTTATTCTTGCAAGTTAGTGGTCCAAAAATGAAAAGAAAGTGACTCATATATCAGGTTTCTAAAAGCCTAAATAGAAGGCAGATTTTATCACATGATCTAGAGCAGACTGTCCTAAGAGTGGTCAAGCTGTACTTCAAGTGCTTATCCCATTGCTGAGGATCACACCAGAGTCTCAATATCCCTATGCCAGCTGCTTATGGGAAGAAATCATCTGTGTCACTGGGGCACTCGACACAGGTTCTTTTTGAAAATGTGCTCAGAAAAGTTGCTTACAGTGTTTGAAAATGTGCTCAGGAGGTGTGCAGCCATATAAAGGTGCTACATCCAGAGATGCTGAGTACCCAAGGCCCTTTGTGACACCAGTGGAGCAGCAGGCTGTGTACCTCTCTAAAAGCAGGTCACTTCTTTGGGTACTTTGGCTAAGGATGGAGGCAAAAGAGATGATCACCTGTGTCTGAAAACCATTAAGTGCTTAAAAGCAAGTATAGAACGTGTTTTGACAAGAGATTATTCCAGATCTGCATTTCTGATTTCTTGATATGAAAAATATGTACACGAGAAAGTATATAAGCTTGTGGAAATCTGTGGGGGAAAACATACAATGGCTCCATGTGTTCCTATTGAAATGCAACTAAGATTAGTGTTTTCTAGCAGTTAAGGTCAGCCCTGAACTCTCACACCTAAGAAATATTTAGTTCACGTTTTAAAATGGGGATTTTAATACTCTGTGGTACTATTCTTACATTTTTACTAATATGTAATTCTTTCTCTGCTGCTGAGCATTTTGTCAGAGACATTACACTGTGCAAGAGCTTAAGCACCTCTGCAGTTATCAAGGTTTCTGTTTTAAAATTCCTTGTTTTAAGAACACAAAGCACTCAGCTCCTCTTTCTTCTGTCCTTTTTGCAAGCTACCAGCCTCCGAAAATCTTAGAAAAGTTTTTATGCAGTGTGGTTTGGGAAAAAATAATGTGAAGGACGTTGGAGGCCACCGGGAAACATTAATAGTTCTCTTCAGTTGTGTTGTCTTTCAACCGTTAGAGCCTAATGAGAGCACTGCTGTGAAATTTTGGATACAGTTTTGACAAGGCTGCACTGATCCATCAATGAGGCCTCACTGCTGAAATGAACACCTCCAGTAAGCTTTTAATGGCCTTTGTAAACAAACAGAATAATTCCCACTAACTGCAGAAATGAGTTCCATATTTATTTGTTTTACTTCACAGCTTCTATTAAGTTGATTTAATAAAATTCGGCACATAATGTTTTTTTAAAACAAGCCTTAAATAAACTGAAGCTGGGTACTGAACTCTGCATGGTGCTGCCAGTATTAATGGGTTCAAAAGAGGCCGTAACGCTCCAACAGTCCCTGCATGGTGACACTGAGGCTGACACTCCATGAGAAAATAAAGATGGTTTTAGGGTGCCTGATACTCGACTGAAAAGCAGCAATCGGATAGTAGCCGGTGGGGGAGCTGAGTGGCTGATGTCTCAAGACTTTTGGGTCAGCTAGGTATCCTGCATCCCCCCCAGCTCTGCTTGGAGCTTCCTCGGTTGACTGCCAGATTCTTCTTGCTCCCTGTTTTAGTACCTAAAGGTCACATTTATGGATGCACAGGCCCCTTATCAGCCCCAGCCTTGTGTTTGCTTGCAACAGAAGGTGTGACAAACCGGTTGTGTATTAAGTCAAGATGTGAGCATAATTTCTGAGAGCAGTAGATGTACTCAAGGGGAGCCCGTGACTTTCCTTGCTCCTTAAGATCTCTTCCAAGGAAGAGAAGGAATGTGAAGATTGTAATCCAACTATTCACAGTGAAAGATGAAGACAATGGGAAAACCCCTGTGAATTTCAGGTAGTCTTAGAAGTCATTCAGGATCCAGAAATAGAGCTGGTGCCAGTAACCCAAGGAAAAGCTCTTTGCTGGGTAGGCTTGTTGCTGCTCTGGGCTTTATAGTTTTTATTTGTTTGCTCGTTTCTCCTTGTCATGTTGCCAAGTCTGAACCCTTCTTTATGGGGACTTAACCAGAGTATCTGGCTGTAGAAGAAGTTATGGAACAAACTGATGAAACACTCAACCAGAAATCATCAAGGCCAGGCCATATTCAAATGAAGACAGAAGTAAAATAGCTGAATTACTAGGGGTGCTGTGTAACCTCTTGCTTAAAATCTTACAGGTCCTTTTGAAAGGATTGAAATGAGGCATATGTGATGCTGACTTCTAAGAGGGCTTTGTGAGATGCTGAAGAAATGCAGGCCTAGAAGCATCATGGATATGCCAAGCAATCTGAAACAAAGTATAACGAAAGGCAGAGTTAGAGGACACCTCGCAACATACGAGTTCCTGATGAAAAGTTAAAAACAATTTTGCACAATGAAGTCCTGCCTGAAAAACCAGTTAGAGTCTTCTGAAGGTATCAGCAATCAAATGATGATTTGCCTGATGAATGTATTATATTTTCAAAAGGTTTTCAGCAAAATCCCTATTTTGGAACTTTAAGTTCCAAATGAGGCTGGCCACGGTTCTAGTTGATCTTTTGACACTCGTTGTTCCATTATTTTGTCCCTCTTTCCCCTATAAACATCATGTAAGATACAGAAGATATGTAGCACCCAGGTTAAAAAAGCAGCAGCCTAACCTTGTCTTGACCTCCTAGATGCCCATTCCCTCTGCAGAGGGGGACGCCTGCCGAATGGTCTTGCTGGCTCATAGGAGAAGTGTTGGCTATAGAGCAAGGAAAGTCATCAAGACCAGCTTTCAGATGATTACAGCAACTGTCTTTCTGCCGTGTACTGGCTGCTGGCCTCTCTCACCAACCATCGCCCAGATTTATGTGATATTTGTCTTTTCCTTTTCTCTGCCTTTTCTTTGTCCCATACTGTAAAGCACAGTCTCCTGTAGCCAAAGCTTTTTTCTCTGTTACCTTTCCAAGAGATGATGTCTAGCAAAGCATTCAGTCACATTCATACCTTAAAAACTTACTGAAAGCCTATTGGACTGTACTCGATGTGTATTGACCGGGAAAAAATGCTGCCCACATATTGAAGCCACTTAGAGGGGGCCAGTACCATGCCATGGTACTCTGTTAGTTCAGCTACTTTAAGGTAATAAACCTTCAGTGTCACAATGTCAGCCAAATTTTTTCCTCAGGGAGAATTTAGGAGAATGAAGATGTTAAGCTTAGTGCTAAATGGGAAGGTGAGGACAAAGGCTTACAAAGAGCTTCCACACATGACCTATACACTATGAGAAGAGGCTTTTAAAGGTATGATCTCACTGATGCTGGTACATTTAGATTGCTATAGCAGATAAATCATCAAATATTCATGTCCCCAACTGACACTACGATGCTGGAAAACTCCCCTGTAATGGGCAGAAAAAACCTCTTGTTGGCTTAACTCCGCAAGGTCTGACTTGTGGCCAGTGGGATAAGCCCATCTGGCACGCTGCCTTTTCCCTGAGGCAATGAACAACTGCTTGGACAGTGCGTTCAGCCCACATGGCTGAATGCCTCCTCTTGCAGGGAGAAGAGTGGGAAGCACGTCTCCCAAAAGGGGCGCCATGCCCAGATACTGACCTATCCAACTGGTCACATGGCATTGTCCAGCATTGTGGCTGTGTGACTAGGCCAGTGACAGCTAAAGTGTGGGAATATGCTGTGTTTCTTTCAGGGAGCTCTGCAAATCATAGCAAAAGTGGCTTCGTGGGGCTGGCAAGGCCTTCTAGATTGTAGCACCTGTGTTACCATGCAAGGGAGACAGATGAGCTCCTCTTGGTGAAGAACAGAAGCAGAGGGTAACATGTTTTTTCTCACCTCTTCCATTGAGTTTTTCAGTTATATTTAAGCAAGCTTCTTCACTGCTCCCACTGTAAAATAAGGATAATAATGCCAGGCTGTCTCAGAGAGAAAAAAATCTTGTATTTGTTAACTGCTGAAAACCCCCTTATAACAAATGCCATGGAAAGGCAAGCCAGGAATAACAGCTGACTGTGGTTCAACACCTACGGATGTCCCTTAATTTGTGCATGATGGGGACCTGAAAGAGTGGTGGGAGCTGCCCATGAGGATCACTGCCTCATCGCAGGGCCAGTGCCAGCACTGGGGAGAAGGACCATAGTGTCAAAGAGGGTGCCGTGGTCACCTAGGAGCTCAGGACACCCAGGAAGCTTTCCTGATTGAATTTTAAGAGGCAATTCTCATCCTGCTTACTTTAGGTTTATGTCAGGTTTATTTATATACTCCTGTCCTTCCACAGACTGCCCTGCGATTCTGATTTTCTGACCCATGCCAGAAAACCCCTCCTCCTCCTCCTCAGAAAGGCATTGAAGCCCTCCCTCAAAGCTGAGCTGGGTTCAAAGTGCTTTCCTGAGCAGGGACGGTCTTCTAGCCAAAGCAGATTCATGTATTGGGGCCAGGATGCCGCGTTTCTCAAGGGTGACGGTCACAAAGAGGCGTTTCAGGGCTTGAAGGGAAGATTTACGAGCACAGTTCTGAAAAGGGAGCACAGGCAGTTCACTGCAGGCTCCACAAAAAAAGCCAGCCCCACTTGTGTTTAAACTGGACTGCTCAAAATGAAGGCATTGTGCACGCTGCCAGTAAACAAAGAAAGAGATATCTGGAAGTGATAAAGCTCGGATTGATAAAAACTTCCCTTCTTCTAGATGGAGGCCACATATACTCTAAATAAAATGTGCCACTTAGGAGATGATTTGTGTTGATAAACCTCATTGCATTGTTTTTCCAAATGTTCTCTCCCAGTTGGGAATTTCACACTTGGGCAGGCTCCAGCCGTGGCCTCATGAAGTGCCAGCCTCCTTCCCTGACCTGACCTGCTGTTGTTTATACTGCTGTTTACACATTTCCAAACAACCGATGCAAACGGTCTCTAATTACTTTCGCTCATGGCAGCGGCAGCGGCGGCAGTGTGGAGGTTCAGGCAGGCTCTGAAGCATTGCCAATGTTGTGCAGTTTGTTGACACAGAGCTTTCCCTGCTGCAGCAGCAGGTCAGAGGGAGGGTTAAGCAATGGCTAAAGGTAGCTGGGGACACAGCCCCTCAAGGCTGGGATCACCCTGTAAACAGCCAAGGGAATAAATAACCTGGGTAAGAATCAGCTTTCTGGAGATTTGCTCCAACCATGAGACACACCTTGGAGGCATTGTTGGTCTGCCATAGTGCTTGGGTTTGGAGCCATGCATGTGCATCTCCATGCAGTCAGAGCTGTTTTGAGAAGCTTACCTTGGATGCAACCTAGATGCAATGCCACATCTCCCTCCCCTTTGAGACCAGAGCTCAAAAGTTAAACAGCAGTACACTTTAGATTGTGTTACCATTCTATATATGCCCTTCCTAAACACATGACTGGGAAGAACCTATGTGGTCTTTGTGCCCCAAACATATCTGACTTTAACAGATATGTTTGAGTTTAACAACTCATGCAGCTGTTCCGAAGATGAGGCACAAAACCTCTAGATTGAGTATTATTTCTGGTTTATTGAAAAATAAATTTTGTTTGAGACCAAATGTTTTAATTAGTACCTTGGAAAGCTATGTAAACTTGATATAAATTATGAGGGTGTTGCCCTTTCTGATTTACTCTGTTTGAAAACATTGAGGGCCTCCAGCCTGCCTGGACTTAAAAATACTAGCATTTGTTTCCATTAAAGCCATATTTTTAAAGCTTGGACAGGGTGTGGGAGTGCTGATTTCCCTTGATTAGCCACAGATATCCCACAAGAAAAATAAAGTTCCTGAAACTGTTTTTTCACAGTTTTCATTGAAAAAAACCCACCTCATTGCTTCCTTCCTGATCCATCCCCTGATGTCCTCAATAACAATACTGCAACACAGAATTGTGGTTCTGAAAGTTTGTGAAGGGTTGTGTATCTCGAAGGGTGGCCAAAGTACCAGGGGCATGTTGCTAACTTTCAGACCACTGAGGCCCATTAAGTTAGGTCTCCGACTCTCCTCATGAAAGCCAATATACCACACATTGGTTGATGAAACTGATTGCACCAGACATTGGATTTGTATTTATTTACTAACATGCTTGAGACTGCAAAAGCAAACAAAGGATGGTTCATGAAAGTCTTTCCAGAATATGAAACGATACCATTTAATGACAACAAACAAAAACTACAGCCAGAAAACTGGCCACTCCAGAAAAGCTGAAGCATTTTCATGCTATTTTCATAATCTTTGAGGGAAACACCATATATGACCTGCTCTCTGTGCTAGACACTGCTATACATGTATTGTAGAAATAACAAGTCTATTAGTCTGGGATAGCCAGCAGTATAGCCCTTACTTGGGGAGGAGGTCAGGACATCAACCCAGACTACTTAATATCCCAGACCCTGAGCCAAGCTGTCTATCCCTGGACACGTTCATCTTAGCATCAGATAATGTATGCAATGTGTTTTAAAGAGAGTACAGTAGGTAAGCCGTTTATTAAGCAAGTTGTATGCAGAGCAAGGCCAGTGTGTTCACTGCTACTGAAGTACAGACATGCACAGATGCTGAAAATGTGGCAGCATCCCTGCAGTTACATCAGTGCAAATGGAGAAGAGCTTAACTCTGGTCAAATGGTGATGACAGCTCAGGTGCTGTATTAGTGATGGCAAGGACACAAGGAGAAAGGAGAATGGGCTTGGTCTTCAGACTCCACACAGGACAAGCATGGCAGACAGCTAGAAAAATGGGATTTTGTGGTCTGGATTTGTTATTCCAGTTCTGAGCTGAGATATTCTCTGAAGAGGAACTGGGACACGGGCATGAGCATCCCACACCGATGTATGTGGCTCCGTTTTGAGGGGTGCTCCCAGCCTGCCATGGCAAAGGTTCCCGCTGTGCCAAGAGGATGCCTCTGCCCTCCCAGGAGGGCCTGCTGGAGCACCTCCACCTGCTAAACAGCTGTCGCTGGCAAGCTCAAATCCGTCGTCCGGTCATTTCCTCTTGCTGGTTTGGATCCATCTCCCCTCCCGAGTGCGCAGGCTTCCTGCAGCAGCCGGCTGACCTCTCCCACCATGGGAAGGCGTTATCAACCCCATGAGGAGTGGGCTTGCTGGCATATGGGGCTCATCCCACTGATTCGAGGAGGCAGACCTATCTTAACACTTATCTCCCTGTTAAAGCCTCCTCCCTCTCTGACAGTTATTTCTAGGCCTGTACTTCATACTCATCACCAGCACCAGGAGTGAACCTTTCCACAGACAGATAAGTGGCACCAAATTAAAGAGCATTAAATGGATGTCTTTCCATATATAAAGAGCCAGTAGCAATTTGTACATCCCGGGCATGCCAGAGATGGTAAAGTCTAATCACTTTCCATGCCTTAAATGCTGTGTAAACATGAGGTAATTGTTCTTATATGTGAAAAATGATGTGTCTCACGTCAAGAATGTATCAAGACTGAATTTTTAGCTTTGTGAAATATTATCGAGCCCAGCCCCTGCTCAGCAAATCTTTCCAGACTCAAATAAGTCACTTAAGCAAATAAGTATGTTCTTATTTATGTGACTGAGAGTTTATCTTGATTAGATATAAAGGATGTAAATAATGGCCCTCTTGTAGACAACTTCTAACATAAAAGAAATAAACTATATATCTATCTGTTTTCAGTATATCTAAAATACACTCATCAGTCACTGCAAAACACTTAATGCTCTTGATAAATGAAATGTGTGCAGTTAATCTCATCAATTTGGCCCCTAAAAACTAAAAATCCATCTTTTCTGCCTTTTTAAGAAAGGAAATAACAGCAAAATCCACCATTAGTTGCAAAGTATAATCTGTTAACATCAAAGCTAATGTTTTACTGAATGGTTTTTCAAACCACTATTTCAAGGTTTTACATGTCTGCAAGCATTTTTTCAGCAATTATTAAGATAAAGTAAGAGAGGAGCAGAATTTTAGTATTTCATCAGTGCTATGGGAATAACTAATAACACCAGACTCAGACCCCAGGCATGATGTGGGCACGGCTGGTGGGTTTCCTACCTTAACACTCAACCTTCAGGGACCAGATGTCTAGTAAAAGGCCTCAAATGAAACAAGAGTAAGGACAAGGGAGATGAGCTTTGGAGTTCTTTCATTTCGTTTATCTCTGACTTGTTTCATCATGCATCTTCCTTTATGAAAATTTCCAGCCATGGATATTGAGATAGCATCTACTCTGTGTCACATGGACAAAAATTTGCCCTCAAGATAAACTGTCTTATAATCAGAAACAGGTGAAAAGAAACCAATGCATTCACAGTCTTCAGCTTATCATTGGCCGTGTGGTCTTTACACCCTTTCACCAGTGAGGTGAAGGCTCATGTGCAGCCCAGGTGGATGCAACAAGGCTCTCTTTCCTCTGAACTGTAATCTTGTTTGTTCTTTCTAAGCATTTTTCTCTTCCCATCGCATCAAAGGGGGGTTCTCTGGCAGTTTCATTGGCAGGTATCGTCATCGGTGAAAGACTTCATTGTCCTCAGTAAAAGGGACAGATCTGAAAAAAACCCCATTGCTTTGAGTATTCTTGGAAAGGTTACCAGCTTCCACCTGCAGTGCAACAGAGCCTTATCTTCAGTACCAGACTATCTGCAGCTTCTGGTATGTAATAATCCATTACCCACAATATCACATATCTACCCTGCACAAAGCAATGAATTTGTCAGTTCCCTCAGCAAGGCTTTCTTCAGCAAGTCCGTAACTGGCTGACAAAAATCTTTCAGGCAGCCATCCATTGTTTACATCAGGCATACAAGGAGAACCCCAAATAAATAATTTAAGTGGAAACCCCCAAAAAAATAGTTTCAGTGGCTAATGAATATCAGCGTGAAACATCACAGAACATATCTTTTGAGGGCTGCCAGTTACTAGAACCTGGTAAGCTTTTACAGACTTAAAAAAATATTCCCACCATCATAGACCTCCCGTGCAGAGGAACAATTGAGCCTCTTCATAGTTTTCTGTTTGTTGAAATAAGGTTCATGAATTTATCTAGACTCCCTCATACCTCTCTTTTTCCAGATTCACTCTCTTCTCTTCATTGAGCCCTAAGAATTTTGTCAAAATCCTCCTATAAAACTGAAAATTTTGTTCTGAGGTCATATACATAGGTTTACTAACAGTCCACTTTAAGAACCCAGTTTCAGGAGAGCACAGAATTGCCTCTCTCTTGTATAAGCATGGAAGATGTGAAAAAATTTCAGAAATTCAGCCTTGCAGCACAGCCAGGTGTTAGTCAGTGAATGTAAAAAATTAATTTCCTCTGGTGGCATTTCCAAGCTCTCATGTGGCCAGAAGGAATTTTCTTCCTCTCATTCCCTCCTCTTCCCTCCTTTTCTGCCGCTGTGCTGAAAGGCTTCAGCCCTCCAGTTTCCTGGATCTTCAGCAAACTGAGAGAAAATGTGTTGGGTGTTATAACAGGATCTCAGAGGCACAGGCTCCTGCAGGCATCTCACAGAGATCTCTCAGCCTCTCTGTGGGACTGCTCAAGAGTTTCAGCCACTCATAAAACTATCCTCCATCCAAAACTATCCTGTGTCTTTCTGTCCTATTCTACAATGGGAGCAAGGGGGAACATGTCACTGGAACTTCTGAGGAGCCAGCACTGGTCCTTCAGGTTGTTTCCCCTTTATGAATACAGAATATCCTCAGATACAGGTTTTGGTAGGCATTTTGAGCTTTAGTAGTCTCAAATCCAATACATGTTTACTTTTTATCCTAATAGTAGATATAGAACCAACTGTTTAATGCTGTCTGAGTTGTACTTGGCATATAAGAAACATGCTACCTTTGGCCTGAACCATTTTTAAGAAGTGTGGAGAGCGAGTAGAGGAGCCACAGGAATTACATTTGTGTGTAGTGTTTAAGATATATAAATGGGGTGGAGCCTAAATCCCTGAGCTTTTGGAGATTATGCTCAGGAAACCATATTTTATGTGGTCATAAATAAAGCAAGAAAAACATCAACTTAACTGTGACATATACCTTTATGTGGGTATATTATGGAATTTTAATTATAATGAATGCAGTAATAAACCAATCCACCCTTAACAGCAAAGCAAAGCAACCCCCCCTCCTCTTCTGCTGCTTTAATGGCATTCTGAATCCCACAAATAAAACTGGCGAGAATACACATCCTGTTCTTATGCTGTTAAAAACTCTAGTTGTGGATTATTGCAGTTTCTTATTGTTTCAGGACTCTTTCCAAGTCACACTTTATCACACCGAATACCAGGTAGTTCAGGACTTTTAGGATACCAAAGAACATTGCAGCCAACGATCAGCATAGGTAAAAGAGGCATCAACCAGCCCTCCACAGCGACACCAGGTCCATGCTGGCTCTTCCCTGCACTCCTACATTGCAGGATCAGGCACACAGACGACTTCTATCATGAGACCTCACTCCATAGCTCTGCACATGCAGGGCAAGTCACAGCTGTACACATGTGCTCCATGCCCAAATGCAGAATAAATGCTCTGTGCCAGCAGCCACACAGAAAATTATGATGTTTGCTGTCTAGTAGAGGTGATAGGACACATTAATGAAGCCTGCTGAGGCCTCCGTTTCCAAAAGTGGAAAAAATAACCAAGCAGGTATCAGCAGGATCAAAATACACACAATTAGAATAGAAACACCACTAGGATTGCCTGTCTGGCAGGTGCTTATGTGGGATCACTTCTAGCAGATACACCAGTGGTGACTCAAAAAACTTAAAAGCTCAGAGCTCTTTATGTAAGTGTCTTACTGCAATCCATTTTCTTCAAGCTCATGAATCCTGGGAAGGCCTAAAATGTCAATATTTATTGAGATTCTGTTTTTTGGGAGGAACAATAAGGACACAGGACTTAACAGCAACAAAAGAATGGTGTCTTCCAACTTTGGCCCTTTTCCCATCAGTGGGTTTCAGTAGATTCAGCAGTGGGTTTCTGTAGATTCAGTTCAGTGATCATTTTTATTCGAAACAAAACCTTTTATTCCATTTCTTAAATATTCTAGAAGTGTAAATCTTCTTAAATACCATACTATTGAGTGATAATTTATTTTCCAGCTGGATGCAGGCTTTCTAAAACTTGAAAGATTAATTAAGTTCAAAGGAGAATCATAAACTATGGAAAGGGAGGCTTGATGATACTGATATCACTTCTGACAGATCTTGATCTAGTATGTTCTTAAAGGCTACCAGGCATGGAGAACATGACCTCCCCAGGCAACCTCTTCTGTGCTTCTTGGCATTACTCTTGGAAAGGTTTTCTCAATGCCTCATCTGATTCTTTCTACCTGCAATACAAGCCCACTGCCTCTTGCTTTGTAAAGCACGGGCATGGAGAACAGATTGTACTCTTTCTCTTTTAACAGCCCTTTCTATACCTGAAATGTAATTTGGTGTGATTTTATGGGACTGTAGGTTCACCAGGGACTTACAGTTAAAATGATGCTCATTTGAAGTCACTGGGTAAAAAACAGAGAACAAACGCACATTTGTTTGCAAACTAAGATAGTGAAGATAAAACCGAGAATCTGCCATATGTTTTCACCAGCTGGAATTCATTCAACATTTTGTTAGTTCTACACTTAAATGTGTTGTGAAGCCTACTTTTGAGGTCCTTCTCATGGGCTATGTCACTGGCAAGAAGTCCTCGATCTATGGATGGTCTAACACACAGAGGTCTCCAGCAGCTGTCTTAGAGGGGAATACCATTAATGTGTTTCCCATTCCCTGTGCTGAAACCTCCAACACAGTGTTTTTCTTTATCCGTTGAAAGTATTCTCCCGTGATGGACTGAGGGAGTCCCAGAGAGAAAACTGGATCCTTGCAGCAGGTTTTGGAAGTGCTTCTTTCCAAGCACTGGGCTTCTTCCAGAATTGCGGAAAATCCGAAGTTGGTAGGGTACTAATTAAGACTAGTCAAACAGGATGTGGAGAATAGCATGAAAGGGCTTGAGAGGCTCTGTTCTAAGGCTGTGTCTGCACTGTGTTACTTTGTGCAGTACAGATTTATTCCTGTAATTCTTTTCATCACTGGGTAAAAAAACAGGACAAAGAAAGAAACAGCCAAAATGGAGCCAGAACTGTTCTTTGAGCAAATTGAGAAAAAACTGTCTTTGTATACATGCAATTAATATCAAACCCAAACTGTTTACATGAAATTGATGAAACTGGGGTTCCGTGAAAGAGTGGATTCCTGCTGTGAATCAATTTAAATTCAGTTTAGGGGATTTTGGCTCAGGACTGCAAATGTTAAATTATAGAGTACAGCACAGTACGTCTGCAAGGTTACTGCTGCTCAAAAACGACAGCGTAACACGTACAGACACTGTACATGGGAGAGAAAGAGAATTCCTGCCTTGCCTGGGCCGGATTTCAGTATTCAGCACTGTTACAGCAAAGTAACTCAATACTTTGTATAAGATGGTGGTGCTTTGAGTTTGCTGATTGAGAAGTTTGTGCAGAGGGACAGCTTTTGTTGCCCGTGCACTTCTCTGAATTAGAAGATGTGTCATATAACACTTATCTTAGATAGTGTGGGGGCAGTCAGTGAATGGTAACTGTGTTCTCCTGAAACAACAAGGATGTCATGTAGCACTTCTGGAGAGATAAGTGAACGTTTGGACTGGGAAGGGTATGCAAGGGATACCAAAGTTCAGCAGCTAATTAGAGTGTTATCATTTGAAAAGTAACATAGCTGAATGAATGAAGTCATGGCATCTAGGGAAAAAGCTTGTCATTTGTTAGATCATATTGTGGTGTACATGAACCATACAATGGTGACATTCTCAGGAATGCAATGTAGCAGAATTGGGACAAGCAGAGGGTTAGTGTAATTCCTGAATTTAGGGCATCTGTAAATGTGCATGACCTTATTAACTGGTCACATGCACATCATCATGTTATCAGAAGGAAATCAAAGCTCCAACTAATGTTCTAGTAGATTAAGCTTGTAATTTGGGAACATGAAGTCGTCCTGGCACACTATTTGCCCAACAATTATTTGAACTCTTACTAATAAGTTTACTGAGTGAAGTTATAATTTCTTCTTTATAAAGAAACAAAATATTCTGTATGGATACAAAAAACTGTGTGGATATACAGTTTGACACACACTTTTCCATTCAAAGATAGGTCACATCTTACCCCATCCCAGGCTGGGCCTTAATCTGGTAGCCTGCAAGATATGCAGGTGAGCTAAGTGGGCAAAAGATTTCTTTTTCAGTCTGAGTTAGATTGACACAAATCAAAGGCTCCATACAGAGGAAGGCAAGCTCATCTGAAGCCATGCTGGCTGTGTGTGGGAGGGAGGCCCACTGCAGCAGGATCTGCCAGCTCTCTGTGAAAGGCTGGGAGAGCAGAGACACTTAATTTCTCAAAAAAAAAAGTAGGATTACCCAGTAAATCACAAAACCTTGAACTGTCCAGAAATGTAACATGAATGTGGTGATAGAATAATCACCGCAGCCCATTGACATAAACAGGACGACACACGGGGACATACCAACACTCTGAAGCACGGGATGCAGAAAATTGACTCCAAGCAAGGGGAAAATGAATGCCTGGAGTCTTATCTGGTGTGATAAGAAGCATTTACTTCTGAAGAAACTATTAAAGGGCCAATTCTCTAGCATGCACTTAGTTAGGGAGTACTAATTTGGCAATTATTTGTGGTGAAGAATGTGGCCTCTAATGGGCCAGTCTTGGTGCCCCTGGAGAAATCTAATAATGGCTGGAAGGGAGACGCAAAGGAAGACATGGAAAGATGCAGAGGGTCATGTGAGCTTACGGGACAGCTTTGCAAATCGCACAGGAAGAGTATGAAACACTCAAGCGGTCCCCCTGCTGCTGTTCTGAAAGAGACATTTTTCAAATATGTCTGAGGAATCTATGACAAGTTTCCCTCAGCCCTAAGTGTTTTCCTTACCTTCCATGTGTATGGACACTTTAGGGAAGCTTTCTGCTCAAGTGTAGAGGCTTTCTGTGGGACGTTTGCCCAGTGCAATGGTCATTCCCTTTCCCGCTCTTTTATTGTTTCAGTCTCCAGGCAGAAAAATGCTAAGATGCATCCACAGGCAGCTGTGAAGCAGATATTACATCAATTCACCGAAAGCACAAACAAGAGGTGTACTCCCAAGCTAAGAGGCAAAAATGCCCTCACCTGCTGACCATGTCCATGACTACTGAAGTTAAAGGAAGATGTCTGCCACTATCAATGCCGTCTGCCTCACACGACGACGAGTTTCAAATAAGTTTGTGCAAAGCATGGGTCAGACAGGATACTGGACAGCCGGGATTCTTCTAATGAATTGTTCATGACAAAACACTAGGCCACATTTAAGTTGTGCCACAGCGTAGTGGATATTTGCTGGGAGATGCAGCAAAATGAAGGTAAAGACAAATGGTGAAAATATAAGTTAAAGAAATAGAAAGAAAAGAAGGTAGTGTAATTTATATACACTTTTCTAGACTTTATTTAGTTATCTATTCCTACTTACTTTTACAAAGAAATAGGAAGTGACCGACATAAGATGTGCAGAATTCTTCAGGCAGCCTTTTAATATAATATGCGACTGTTGAATCCGAATTGTAGTCCAAAAAATACTTAGATAATGAAAACATGGAATGCAAACTAAGGCAATAAACATGTAAAGATACAGTGTGTGGCTTAAAAATTTCCACATTATTAAAAATCTAACTCATCCAACAGTACATTTTCAAACTCTTTTGCTCTGTGATTTATTACAGAGGCTATCATAATCAATTACTTTTAATTAATAGAAGATGGAAACATTAATTGGTCCTATTTAAAGTCTGATTGTATTAAATGATTCTACCAGTGATCAAAAATGTATTTTGAAAGGGAGTTTAGGCTAATATATCAGCAAATGAGGCGCTATAAACATGATTAATATGCACATTAGACTTTCCTTATCACTTTTTGTTGGCAGTTTTTATCCGGTCACAGCTGAAATTCCATTGAGTTCTTTCTCCTTTTGTATAAAATACAGATTATGTGGAGACAGCCGTCTGAGTAACTGGAGTTTCATCTTGTATTGCCATTAATTATTATTGCTCCTCTAGTATTTCTTATCTATCACAGAGATGTAGGACTGTATTTTTATAGACATTTGCTGTTTGTAAAAAACCAGGCTTTTGTGTGATGGCGCCTCAGCATTCTTTTATTGCAGAAAGGATTGACAACACATTTTGCACATCTATGAAAGGGTGGAATAAGATGTTTATAGCTGTCATCATTGTGGAGGTGTGTATATTTGGTAATACACCAGGGAAGTTTGCTGGACAGTATAGTCAGCCTTTGTTGCAATATTTTGACTTAGTCTTTTAAAAAATATATCCACAATTATGTTGTATTTATTTCACGGGAATCACATGCACCATGAAATTTTTCACTGAATTATCCCTGAAGTTGGGGGAACTTAAGAATACACTGCTTTCCTGGCAGTTTTTTAATGTTCAAGCATTGTTTTGCACTATACTCAACATTGTTTTCTTATCTTGATTACTTCTCACTACTCACAAGGGAAAAACTGGCATTTACTTGTGGTTCAGAAACAGAAGTGATGTGCCAAATACCTGTTGCTACCACAGCCATTTCAAACAGTTACTGCCATTGCTGCTGTGAGAGAATCAGATGTAGAACAGAGGGAATTTCAGACACTGAAGTTTTGTTGCAGTGCTCCCAGCGAGGATCCATCTCAGACCTTATTGCTCCAACAGACTCAAACCTTCTTGCTTCCCACCCAAAATTGCTTATCACCAGTCAAATGCCCTACTTGTCCTAGGACCGACATTTAGCTAATCAGGTGACATCCTTCTCAGTCTCTCTAACCAAAGGGTGTTCAGTGCAGGGTAGGTTTCTTTAACCCAGCTCGGGCTGCAAGCAGCAGCACATGCAACACGCAGAGGTAGACCTGGACTCCTGCACACATTGTTTCTGTCTGAACTCACAGTTGACATATGTTAGTAGCTGTTTGAACTTACACACTTCAGATTTTTGGCACAACCATATCATACTCATCTGGTGTCCTTCTAATAGCCAGGCATCTCTCTTCCTCAATTGTTCCCTGCTGAGGAACACTCTGCTTATTTAGAAAATATTATTAGTCTGAACATGATTTCTTCACTCAATTTCTTTCTGTTCTGAAGGCCACCCTGTTTGCCTTATGTGATATTTTGACTCCTCTCTGTGTTAGTGGTTACACCTGCCTCTGTGTGGTCCATTCAGCTCATTGGCATACACCTCATTTTTGTGCCCAGCTTCACTGTTGAACACAATTGAGCAAGAACAGCTCCAAAACTGAGAGAAGCTTATCAGCAGCTTCCTTCGGCTTGCTACACCTTCCTCCCCAGATCCTCACACATCCCACAGTTTTTACTGAGCTCTTTCTTAGGGTTAACTGAATATTTCTGGTGTTCCTGTAAAACAAAAAAATACAGGGAAGTCTGGATAGTTATGGAGGGATTGCTCCAGTTTTGAATCAGTATAGATGATTTCCTTACCCTCAGTGTGTATTTCCTCACCCTCAATGTGTATTTACTCTGAGTAGACAATCATTTCTGTTATGTTCATTCATTTTTGTTAACATTTGCTCCTTTTGAAAGAAAAGAACAGCCTTTTTTGTAGAATCTGGCAAAGAGAATACATTTTCCCAGTCCCTTCTGTAGTCAATATTTACAGTAAATATCAGTTCGATCCTGATTTAATTTCTTGAAGCAATATCTGGGACATAATTTCCAGCCACTCTGGGGAAGCCTTTGGGTGAGAATGGAAAGGGCATGGGAGCCTGGAGGCTGATGGCCTCATACCCAGGGGATGGGCTGGTGGCACCCGATGGACCTGAGGGTGTGTGACAGAGCAAGTGAGGGCCTCCAGGACCCAATGCTGGATGCTGAGCAGAGAAGAGGGCTGTGCACCCAGACAGAGACCAGGCAGTCCCTGCAAGATCATGTCCCCAGCAGCCAGGCTCTGTCCCAGCCCCAGCATGTGCACCTCCACCCTGGTGCTCAGCAGTCTGCTTAAATCCACCTCTTACTGCGTGGGTGCCGACAGTTACCTATTCATAAAACTATTTTGGAATAGTTATGCTACCACACATTTATCCTATGTCTTTTTCAGGAAAAAAGCCTTCATAGACAAGCTGTAATGAGATATTGTCGGCTTGCTGCATGTCGAGGGACCTGATTTGCAGCAATGTAAAACAGATGCCCCAAATTAGTGGATTTTCTTTTGGTCTTTGTGTGCCTCCATTTCATAGCTGTGAAATGGATTTGAGTTTTATTTACTTATTTTTGTCTTTCTGTCCTTTGGGGTCAGGGTGAAAATCAGATTATATTTGTAATGGGTTCACATTTCCAGAAAAATGTTTGAATTTGAACACTAAGGAGGAAAAATGGCCCAAGATTTCACACAGAAAAGAAATTTTAAAACCCAAAATGTTGATTAATGAAGTGAGCAGTTTACAGTCATGTGGACGTTTAGAAGGAATAAATATCTCCTGATCTTGATGTCTTTTTAACATCATCTGTTGGATGTCATTCAATGCACATTGCAACACTCCTGGAGGAGACATGCAGTGAACTGCCAAGGGAATTTCAGTCAGAAGTTTAGGCCAAACATTTAATATTTTCATTATTGCCTCAAAAGTTACAGGTGATAATAATTGAAAGATGTAATATTTGCCAACATCTTTTTTATGGTTTTGATTGAGCACAGTGCCAAGGGACACTATGCATATAAATAAAGTCCAAATAAATTTGGGTCAAAATAAATAACTTTTAAAAATCTCTGAGCAAACCAAACTCAGCTTTAAACATATTTATTACAACATCCATTACAACAGAGTTACCCCTGATGGCTGGATTGCTAATACTAATTTCTAGATTACTTTTCCCTGAAGTAAACTGAATGAAGAATTCAGGCACAGGCTCAGAAACTCACAGACAGGCTCCACACTAGTAAGTCAATTGACATTAGAGACCAGGCCTAGTATGTCTTGATCCTCAGATAGGTTTGGGGGTTTTTTGTCACAGAAATTTGGCTCAGGAAAAGCAAAGGGCAGGAAAAAAACTAGCTCTAGAGAAAGATTGCTGAAGAATTACACTAATACTAAATAATGAAGAAGAATGTAAACAGATTATAGATACAGAGAGCCTGAGACCAGCTAATGGCTGAAAAAATAGATGACAGAGATAGAAAATGATAACACTTGTCAGAAAGAACAAAGCCTCTGTGTGCATCATGCAGATTAAGGAATTAGAGTCAAAAGGTTAAGTGTGAGCAACAATGAATATGAAAAATGAGTAAAAAAAGAAGAAAAAGGCAAGTTTGTTTCATAAATCAGTTCTAGTCTTCAATTGCTGTAGGAAAAAAAAAAAGAGTATTGAAATCTGTTATGCCAGAAGGCTGGATATCAGGAAAGGTATTGGCATTTTCAGCAGCAGATGAAAAGTGTCCTGTTCTAAGTGCTGCAAATATTGGCCTCAAGGTATCTATCATCATGTGCTTTTGGTGGGAGCCAAATTGATCTTCAGGCCTAAAGTCCATAAGCTTGGAGCGTTTTTTAACAGATCTCATGCACATTCAACTCTGTACACATCCAGAGTCTAAAGACTCTGGTTGCTTTACGGAACAGGAAAGTAGAAAAAAGGTTCTATCAAGCCTATATGAGGTGCTGTCCATGAAATACATGTTCGCAACAGATAATCATTCTGGGGGTAGCATCTGTTCTCTTTACTGCAGGAAATTCTTCTGAGAGAAGCTCAAAGTGGGAAGCAGATAACTGAAAGCACTTCTAGTTTATTGAATAAATATGGAATGTTTCTAAATCTGCCATTTTTAGAATGAACAAAAATATATTCTGGATAATTACCAGCAACAATAGCTAAATTTACAGTGCTTTCCTCCTCTAAGTTTAGATATATTGTTGAAATCTCCTCCTGCTAGTGAAGACAAGTCCAATTGATTTACGTTACAGTGTACACTATGGAGCGGGAGCTCTGTATCTGCAATATCTCCACTTCAGGAACAAGAGTAGGGCACGGTCTGCATAGCAAGTGGATTGGTCCTGTCTATTCAAATGAAACTATTTTCATGCCATTTGAAAGGAGTAGCTATTCACATCCTCCTCATCATGTCAGTAGGGCATGGCAAAAAAAAAAGCACGTTTATTCTAAAATGGAAATGAGCTCTGCTCATAAAATCTCCCTCAAGAACTACATGATGACTTGTGCACAGGGGTCGTAAAGATGCCTTTGCTGTGACTAATGCAGAAAAAAAGTGCTATTCCTTTCCCAAACATCCCAGAATCCACTGAGATGCACTTGTAATGCTGTAAACAGTACCTAGGAACTGTTGGGCCACAACAACCCCGTGCAGAGCTACAGGCTGGGGGTGACAATGGCTGGAAACCTGCCAAAAAGAAAAGAAATCTGCCTGGGGGTGCTGATCAGCAGTGGCTGAACACGAGCCAGGGTGTGTCCAGGTCGCCAAGAAGGCCAATGGCATTCTGGTGTGGCTAGCAGGGCCAGGACTGTGATCATCCTCCTGTACCTCAAGTGCTGTGTCCAGTTCTGGGCCTCTCTCTACAAGGACACTGAGGTGCTGGAGTGTGTCCAGAGAAGGACAACGGAGCTGATGAAGTGTCTGGAGCACAAGCGTTAAGAGGAAGTGGCTGAGGGAGCTTGGAGAAAATGAGTCTCAGAGGGGAATTATTATTGCTCTCTACAACTGCCTGAAAGGAGATTTTAGCCAGGTGGAGGTTGGTATCTTCTCCTGGGTAACCAGTGATAGAACGAGAAGAAATGGCCTCAAGTTGCACCAGGGGAGGTTTAGAATGGATATCAAGATGAATTTTTTCCCTGAAAGTGTTGTCAAGCATTATAATTGGCTGTCCAGGGAAGTGACTGAGTCACTGTTCCTGGAGATATTTAAAAGATGTGTACACGTGTCTCTTAGGGCCATGGTTTGGTGGTGAACTTGGCAGTGCTGGGCTAACAGTTGGACTTAATGATCTTAGTGGTCTTTTGCAACCTAAATGATTCTATGTTTCTAAGAATGGCAATATCAATATTTGGACAGAGCTCCCTCTGTCTCAGCTTCTCGTCCCTGGTGGTGACCATGGGTAGATACACGCAGCAGGATGTACCCACAGGATGGGTGTGCGTATTGATGCTTTCACCAGCTGTCCCGATTTCAGCTGAAGTAGAGTTAATTTCTTCTCAGCAGCTATTCCAGTGCTATGTATTGGATTTGAACAAGAATGGTGCTGATAACACATTGATGTTTTGGTTTTCTTTCTAAGTTGTATTTATCCAAAGTCAAGGACTTTTTTCTTTGTCTCATATTCTGCCAGTGAGGAGGTACACAACACAACCCCAAAACTGGGAGGGAGCACAGATGGGAGAGGTGACCCAAGCTGACCAAATGGATATTCCACACCACAGAATGTCATGTCCAGCATATAAACTGGGGAGAGTTACCAAGAAAGACAGCCAATCTAGGTTCAGGAAGGAGGGTCTGGCATCAGTCAGCAGTGGTGAGCAATTGCATTGTGCCTCACTTGGGCTTTTTTTTTCCTTTTTATTATCATTATTATTATCATTATTATTATTAATAAATATATTTTTTAATTATTATTATTATTATTATCATATGGTATTTTTCTTTATTTTCAATTATTAAAGCAATCTTATTTCAACATACGAGTTTTACTTTGATTATCCTCCCCATTCTATTGGGGTTAGGGGGAATAAAGGGGAGATTGAACTAGTGGCTGTGTGGTGTTTCATCGCCAGCTGGGCTTAAAACCACAACAGCAGTATACCAGCTTCCAATTCTCTGTGACTTTGATGTTTCATGGGGATTCTTTTACCATTAACAAGTTTAATTTCTTTTTAAACCCAGGAAAGTTTTTATATCTACAGTGTACTGTAAGAATGAGTTGTATATTGTAATGACATTCCATAATATAAAGAGACAGTCTAGTTGGGTGCATGGTGTTTAACTTCAGCTCCTCTGTGGTGGAAGCTCAGGAAGGACTGAAGTCCTGCAGTTTCTTCAGTGTCCCAAGTTCCCTTCTCCTCTCTGCTTCACTCTTATCTCCTCCTTTTGCTCTACAGTGGGTGCTACATAATCTCTTTCCACCCTTACAGTTATAATAGTTAAATTAATTAGGCCTGCATTTTGGATTTAGTTATACAATATGATGTGCAGTTTGATGAAAATTAATGTTCTATGCTTGGCACAGGATGCGGCATTATTCATTTCTTCATGGGCTTTTTTGTGGCATTGCCTTCCTTCACATCCTCATTAACACAAAATAGTTTGTCTTTACAGTGAATCTCTGAAATGAATTTTCATGGGCTATAATTAGCTGCATTTTACAGCGGAGAAGCTGAGGCACAGGGTGAAATGTTCACATTTGTAAAATGCCTGGCTTGGGGTGGCCGGTTCAAGTCATGCAATGAAGGATTCTTTCAAAATGCTGTACTGACTAAGACTGTGCTTGAGTAGAAACAGCAGCAAAACTGAATGACTCTGACTGGCAGCTGACAATGAATTACAACTGGTTTTAGACACCAACACATAAAGGATGTTCTCCCCCTTCAGGGGACAAGAATCAAAGGTGAATCAAGGGCACTAACCAAGTAAATATGGCACTCAGCTTTTTAGTGCCTGCTCACAGTGACTCTACCTACACTTAAGCATAGGGCTTCAGCTGTCTCAAATATGGGACAAGAGACTGCACAGCATGGCTGGTTCCCATCTGTGAGCAGGATGCTTCTCTAAACAACAGCAAGTGAAGTATCAGCTACAAGTGATTAAAAAACACAGCTTTTTCTAGCTTCAAAAAAAGACGAAAACCACACACCCTGCATTCAAGAAGAGAAGCTTTAGTTTCAAATTCTAAATGATAGAAAGTGATATTTACGCAATACATGCACATTTAGATAAAATATTTGAATCAAGAAAGTAAGTGGGTGGAGTAGTTTATCTAATTCTGGAAGGAAGGGGCAGAAGCTGAATTGGTATGGACACCATGGGGATTTTTGCTGGTTTTGGAAGCTGGTTTTGAGTGTTCCCGAAGCACTGGGCGACCTTGCAGGACTGGAGGTTGGAAGGCGACTGGCAGGGGACTGCTATGCCTGAACAAGTGTCTATTCATGTATTGTTAGGATCAAGCTGCATGATGTGCTGACAAGTTACTGGGCTCCAAATCTGAGTCAAGATTCATCAAGGGAGTAATCAATCATTATAATTAAAAGATATTTTATGAGTTGGCATCAACTGAGAGAGGCCACGTTCATAAAAGCAAGCACAGTTCCATTCTTCGCTCACCACCACTAAAATCTGGCCGGGTCTTGGAGCAATGGCCCACCCTTTGTCAGCTTCAGATAGGGCAAACCTGCCCAAAACACAACAGAAGACATTGCTTTCCTTTCCTCTGCTTTGGGCAGTTTTGTTGTGACTGGTGGGTGTGAGTTCAAGCGATTGCAGAGCCCAGGAGTGATGTATAATGCAGGTAATGCACATTAAGTGACCCATCCTATGGGGGATCACTCACCTGGGGATCAAGGGAGAACACCATCATGGATATTTTTAATGCCTGTGATCAATTAATAAAAAAGTATCAGTTATATTTTCTTGTAGCTTTTAACACTGTTTTATTATCTACCAATTCAGGTACTTGAAATGAACTGCTTCTGCATTCTGTTTTCCTCCTGTTTGCAGGTATTAGGTTGCTCCTATTATGTAGAATGAAAATGAAAGTTGGTGCAACTGGTTCTTGCTGCTGTGCATGCTTTGAACCTTTCATCACTTTCTTCTCACATAAATTGGGAAGCATTTGTGGTAAGCAAATTACCACAGCAGAACTAACAGAAAAACTGGTCCATGTGACTGAAAAAAGCAGATTAGAGTTTATTTTTAAGCACTACAGATTTGCTATACATACAGACTCATATGTGCATGCACACACACACAAATACATATTTATATCACGCCTTTAATTTCTGACAGATTTTATCAGAGACTGATTTTACTAATTAATTATGTTACTAGCTGGAGTCAAATTTTTGCTTTCAGCTAGAAGTATGAGCAACAAAAACCTAAGAGATACATAACTTTAAAAAAGGTTCTGCCTCAAGCATCCTGAAGACAAATAATTTTCAACATCATTAAAGGTCATTTTGGGGCTCATTATTTGACTCTAACTGGGCACCTATGGGCTCACACTCTCAGTTTCTTTAGGTGGGTTGGGATCTCCAGTCTTTGACACTGCTGACAGACTGAATGATCGTAGTTGCATGGCATGGGAGTAGGGAAGAAAGCAAAGGGACTGACCAGAGGTCTAGAAAAAACATGACCCTTAAAGAAAGATGAATGAATGGAGTTGTTTAGTCCTGTGAAGAAAGGACATGCTGATGATTTTCAAATATGTAAAGCACCACTGCAAAGAGGAAGAAGGCTTCTGATTTTCATGTCCATGATAGATAGGACATAAAAATAAAAGAATTAACTGCTTCCAGGAAAGGTTGAGATTAAATATTAAAAAGTCCCTTGCTACCTGCAAGCATAGTAAAGGCCTAATATAGAAGGATTTTAAGCAAATATTTACATGCTGACTACCTACATATGGAAGGGAAAATGGTTTACACGATTTCTTAAATTTCTTTCCCAATTTAGTGGCCTATTAAATTTTCATTTCCATTATTGTCACCCTAGGTGAGACACACTTAAACTAGCTGTCCCAGCCAAATAATGCTTCTGAACACAGGGAAAAAAATAGACCCTTACCCCAGAAACGAACTTGGCCTAACTCAGAATCATCTCTCTCCTTCCTCCTGTGTCAATCTGCAGTCATTTCTTCTTAGGGAAAACCATATTCTCTGGGCAGATTTTGTTTGTGTGAGGCAGGTACAGGCTGCCTCACTCCTCTCTGAGCTTCTCAGATTCTGCTGGGGGGACCAAGGCTGCCTCAGCTTCATCGTGGGAGCTGGACTGCAGCTTGTCCACTGCAACATGGACTGACATTCTGGTGCTATTTTCATCTTTGTTAATGCAGCAAGTTTATGTGAAAGGACAACATGTGTCCTTAAAATTTACTGAGGGAGAGAGAGAGGTGGGGCAAAGGAACGCTATCAAGAGAAAAAGCAGATAGCTAAGAAATGCAGGTAGCATGCATCTGAAACTCCCATCGCTGTGCACAGTATTTCTTGCATTTTTTTCTGGAAGCTTCAACTTTTCTGGACCAGCTTTCCCATCAGCAGTAATCCCCAAATTGCCACTTGAGAAATGCTAAACAAAGACCTTAACAAACTCAGCAGCTCTACCCCCTCTTTTATTTATGTGATGAACAAGTTGAGGAAATAAATTTTCTTCACAACAGTACAGTGTATGAGTACTGTGACCAGAACGGGTTATGCAGGCCACAAGAGCTCTTCCAGGCCTTCAGGCGAACAAAACATGCAGACACCTCATGCACCTCCCCACAAAGTCCTCTCTTCAGGGCCTGTCTTCCCCCCCAGTATTCGGGACCAGCAGAGCTGGTCAGTTTGTGTGGCTGGGGCAGGCTACACTACAGAGGATACATTGGGGGAACAGGACAGGGCAGGAGGTCCCAGCTGCATCTCCCCTGACTGCCCTCCAGCACACGACAAAAAGCCCTCAGCTGTTTGCAAGATGGGGATTATGTGTGTGGGAAGCTGTGCCCCCATGCCAGGCACCACAAGGATGTGACCAGGACTGCAGCAGTCGTGTTTGGAGACTGCAGGGATATTGTGCTGGGGAAGAGGAGACATCTTTCAAAGTTACGAGACGGTATAGAGGTGAGAAGGCTGTGTTAATGGTCAAAAAAAGAATGAAAAAGCCACTAATCTTGGGGTACTGGATTTCTCAGAACCTGTTTGTAAAACATCCGGCAATGTTAGCTAAAATTGGAAATGTTAGAAGGTATGGATGAAACCATCTAATCCTATTCCCCAAATCCCACTGTTTCTGTGCTTATTTTCAAGCTGATACACCATTTTCTAGGAAACAATCAAAAAACTTCAGCAGCCAGCCTTAGGACTTCCTGAAGCAGCATGCATAACCAGGCATCCTCACAGCACCAATGCCATGTTCCAGTAGGAAACAGTTCAGCAGAGTGCTCTTCATTTCTTCAAGGTGGCTGCATCTGCCAAGGAAGGAAGGAAGGAAGGAAGGAAGGAGGAAAAGAGGGAGGGGAGGAGGTAAGGAGAAAAAAGAAAAGAAAAGAAAAGAAAAGAAAAGAAAAGAAAAGAAAAGAAAAGAAAAGAAAAGAAAAGAAAAGAAAAGAAAAGAAAAGAAGAAAAGAAAAGAAAAGAAAAGAAAAGAAAAGAAAAGAAAAGAAAAGAAAAGAAAAGAAAAGAAAAGAAAAGAAAAGAAAAGAAAAGAAAAGAAAAGAAAAGAAAAGAAAAGAAAAGAAAAGAAAAGAAAAGAAAAGAAAAGAAAAGAAAAAAGAAAAAAAGAAGGCAGGCATGTAAAGAAATAAGGAAGAGAAGGAAGAAAAGAAAGCATCCTGTTGCATGCAAAAACCAGACCCAGCAGTGGCAAGAGCTGGGCAGAGTGGAGCCTTTCCTGATAATATCAGTTTACTTTTTAATTAGATGCTGAGCTTTTAAAGACAATGGAGTAGACATGATAAAGAGCAGGCTATTAAGTTTCCCAATTACAGAGCACAAAGAATCCAATAATTTATGTGCTGATAATCTCCTGGTAATCCTCCGGGTGCTGCCGGAGCGTAAGCGTCCTGATTACTCCTCTGCTCTTACATGGATTTGTTCTCCTACCATTGCTGAGTTTCCCCGTTATGTTTGGCACAGCTCATTTAAAACAACCACAGTTACCTCACAGCCAAACCGCTGGCCTAAGTTTAGCTAAGATGAATAGGCAGCCGTTCATCTGCGACAGAGCCTTTGGTGTAAGTGTGGCCAATTAGTCACACGTTTGGTGTTCTAATTAGGCAACGCTGGGCCTTTCAGAAAATGTGCTGTTGATTTAGGTACTTCCTCAAACAATGCTAAATTGTGTTATGTGAAATTCAATTAGTTCTTTTCTAAATGTTTCCACATCTGTTATTCTTTAAGCATAAAGTGATGAGGAGAGAAGGAGAAGTGAAAAGCCAGAGTCTCCACTGGTGAAATATGTTAGGCCTCTGGGACCAGCCCTTTTTCCAGCTTTTGACCCTGAACAGTGATATACAGGAAGGAACAAAGTTGGAGAGCTATCATGGTGAAGCCCTTTAAAATAAATCATTATAGAAGAAATACTGCAACTGTAAGGGAACATAATCTCTTATGATAGCCATAAACTAAGCTTTGTTTGGAAACGGATGGCATGGGGAAAGCACCATTAAGCAAATGATTATAAATTCTTTTTTAAGAACTCCATTTTTTTACGATAATAGTGATATGTTTAAATCCCAAGATTAACCAAAAATAAGTACAGAGCCAGTTTACTCTTTTGTGGAATGGTTTTGAGAAGTTTTATTTTTGTCTCAGATTTTTTCTCTGAGGACTAAAGAGGTGGCAAGACCTCCTGTAGGAGTTTTTCGGGGGGAAGGGATGGGGTGCATTTATTATTTCTGTTGCGGCATTTTGCAATTTCTCTCCACGTTTGGAAGAACAAAGCACCACAATCCTTTTGATCCCTCGAACAAAGCGCCAGGCTTTCAGTGGAGCTTTTCAGTGCTCCTCGTGACCCATGAGGTTTACATTTGCACAAGGCTTCTCCCAAAACGTGGGCTACCTCTGGCCTTTGCTGTGGCCATGCTGTGTGTCCGACCTGTGGCACGCAGCATGTTGGGGTATCAGCAAAGGCAGAGCAAAGATTTCTCCAATGTCGTGGCTCAGCCAAAAACCACAGCTGTCTAAAGGTGAAGTTGTACATGCATTTGATCCTTGTTGCTGTTATCACCTTTTCACTGACCAACATTTCAAGCCTTATCTGTGGCTGGCAGGCCATGTTTCAGGTTTGTCAGAGCCCGGATATAGCCCGTGCGGTTTTCTGATGATATATCTTGATAAGATTTGTGGAATGCGAGAGATGAAGTTGTCAGCACTGCTTTGTGGCACCTCCGTACATGTCAGAAAATGAAAATATTTTCAGAAGCGATGGCATTATTTTGACTGGTGACACAAACTTCTAAGACAACCCATATCCCTGAAAAGTAAAGAGAGAATGCACAATATTTATAATAAAAGACAAAAAAATGGTCTGTCCTGGAAAGGCATCAAGTTTGAAGGAGGAACCAGATGAGAAACAGGAGGATTATAAAATTAAGCCTTTCTGGAGCTAAACTGATAAATTACTTTTTCCAGCTGTAATTTCTGCTATTGTATAGATATGTCATCCTTGTAAATCAGGATCTTTAAGTCTTCCTATTCATAAAAAAATCTTAAAATAAAATAGAACTAAGAAAATGTACAGAACCCTCTTTTCAGCTGCCATGTTTGCCTCCAGGTTCAATCATCACATTATCTATAAGCCAGCTTGATCATGTCACAGCTTCCTAAACAGAATCATTTTTTTCCCCCAATGATGATGACATTAAAGAAGTGGAAAGCCTAGGAGAAATCCAGAAAGCCCCAGTTCCAAGTCACTTCACATCCCTATCTGCAGGATTTGCTGAGGTGCTCAGCTTGAGTAAGAGCATGCTGCCAGTTTTAGTGATAGCACTAATCTGTACCAGCCATAATCTGAGCATTATGATCTCACAAATAATACAATATTCATGTATTATTTCTTAAAAACAAACAGCAGGAGGAGGCCAGCTGTGAATTCATTCTGCATTCAAAAAGTTTTGAAAGCTTTTTGTTCAAGAGATGAAGGAGAATTGGAGGCAAATAAATATCCTTAATAGTTGCTGGAATAATTCAGGTATTTTTATTGAAAAATCCTGCTGCATCAAAGCCAAACTATTAGTAGCAATGCATATGTTCTTGGAAAAAAATATGGCCTCTTCCAGAGAAATAATAAAAAAGAGCTATCCAAGTCAAACCTTGGGACTGTTGATACAAAAAAAAAAAAAGGGAAGATTTTGGCAGAATCCTTTTCCTTTAAAATAGAAGAGTTTAGTGTCTCTTTTCAAACTGCAGAAGTTGTTAGAAAGCATGATTGTTCTCCTAAGAGATGAACAAAAGTTTTCTTATTAAACTCAAGGTAAAGGTATTGAGGCAGAATATTTTCAAAGTTTGATAGAAAGCACTAAAAAAAACCTTTCAAAAAAGAAAAACAGTTTTGAGTATGTCTAGAATCTATGAAGGGTTGACAGAGAAATTTTCCACCTACTTTTCATAAGGTCTTTGAATTTTGTTTCTAAATCAGATCGGGTGCATTGAAAGCCTCTCAATCTATCTTCTTCCAGAAATACGATGTAACCAAAATTAACAAATGGACTATTTCCCTAAACAATATGGCTTCTAATGTCCACACAAAAAAAGATTAAGTTTAAACAACTCTCTACAAAACCAAGCAACCTAGATTTGAAAGAGAACTCCTGTTATCTAAAGCCTGTGAGGTTGTTTGTAACAACTGTGGTTTAGTTGCATGAAGTTTTGGTCCAAATTTGCATACTCAACAAGCGTCTTTGAGGTCCCACATGGCACACTAATCCCAAACATCTTAAAGCTGCCCTGTGCAAGGCCTCTACCTCATTTGTTAGGTGACAGTCATAGCAGAGACAGGTGCCTCTTTACCTGAATGAAGAGTGAGGGGAGCTGCTAAAATGATGATGATGGCCGATGACTACAGGTCTTGCCTACAGGTGTATTTCTGTTTCTATGCATCGCAAATGAAATTATAGCCCCTGCTATCACGCACAGGCAAGTGTTCCAACATCCCGCACCAATACCTTCATTGTGCCTCACTTTAAGAAATTAAGTCCCATATTATCATTCAATACCCTTAACACTTTTCTAGACCAGGAAAGTAGACATTTTCAGGAATGTACTCAGATGCATCAAGCATGTACAAGGAAACATCTGAGAGGAAAATAAATTATTAACTAAGGAGGACTGGACAAAACCAGCAAATTGTCTGGGAGTGCACTGAAGGAGAAACTCCATCTGTAATGATCCTGCAGTGGAAAAGCACAGCAGAGGCAGAGCGGCTCCTGATCTCCCTCTCATTCAGTGTTGTCTGAGCATCTGGCTTGCCCACAGAAAATGCCCTCATATTAAACCCTGCATCTAGGATCAGAAGTACATCAATCTTCCTCTTCTGAGCTGATAGCTGCATTCCTAATCTAGGCAGGTTGAGCCCAAGCCCTCCCAGTGTGGGGGAGTACTTGGGTTTCCTGAAACTGGCTTTTAATAGGGGATAGATTGTCCAGATGAGATTCTGGTTTTCATGTCTTATGTTAACAGAGGCCTCCACGTCCAAAAAAGTTTGGGTTTGGTTTTGGACTGTTTTTATCACAGTTTGTGGTTGTATTTTAAGGCACACTCTTGCCTACTGTATATTTTTCAGTCAGAGGAAAGGAGCACCTTCCTTCTTTTACCCCTAGAGTTGGCATGCAGCGGATGCAAGTCAGCTTCACTCCTCAGAGCCGCAGATTCAGGCTGTAAGGCTGGGCAGGCATACTCCTTCCTTAAATCATTTTAACAAGAAAGACTAGCAGCCCACTGCTGCCTCAGGCCTCTCTAGTTCTTGGAGGGCACCTTTCTATGCTTAAGTTCCCTGCTCTTCCTTTTGCCCCACCATGTCCATCCCTTTTTCTCCTTCAGTTATTCCTAGGGTCAGTCTGCTCTCCTCAGACTTCTGACTCTCATCAGCATAGTCAGAACCACTATCCACCTTACTGTGGGTGGCCTTTCGTCTTACTTCATTTCCTTGTCTCCTCTAAGGGCCCTGTTCTGCAACTCTAAATTCAGCCTACAGCGTGCAGCAGCAGGTGTGGCAGATGAGGTCTGAGGAGCCACTGTCATTACAGATGTGGTTTTTCCTTGGCTGCTGCGCCATGGACATCCCAAGATGGATGGGCACAGCAGCAAACCAAGGCCATTTCTGCCCCAACGCCCAGGAGAAGAGCAGCTGGGGATCTGCTCTCCGTGCACCTTGTTCATCTCTAATTGCACTGTTTAGAAAACAGAGTTTTTTCACGTTTATTTCTAACAGCCCCGTGGCTGTTCTCTCACATATGGGTTGTACCTCTCATGAAGAACAGTTGCTATCATTTCTTCCTCCTTTTTTTTTTTTTTAGAAGTTGCAGCTATATGAAAAGCTAAAGGCTATCCTAGCAATGAAAGGCATGGCAGGATTTTTTTCAAATAGGCACTTATGTCATCCTGCTCCATTAAATAAGTGAATGTGTAGTCTGAACCTACAGACTGACAAATCCTTTCATGCAAGCCTTCTACCAACAAAATCAGGGAGTTCCCTTCACATTATGCAGTTTTGTAAGAGTTTTGCCAGGTGCTGTCAGCAGCAATAAACCTGGCATCCTTTTAAAGAGAAATAAGCTTATTCACCCAACATTTCTAGGCTCACTAAATAGCTGTCCTTAGATTTTCTTTTTCTAAATACCTTCACCACTAAATACCTTAACAGATTATGTAGTCTCTGCCCTCAGTATTAGGATAAAAAACCCCCCACGAACCTCTCCATAGCCTTCTGGTAGGCAGGAACTTACCCTCCCTATGCTCTGCCCAAAACCTGTGTTGCCAGGTTAGCCTGGAGCTAAGCCCAAACTAACAGAAGCAACCTCTAGCCAGGCTTGTGTTATACCAGAGCATATTTCTGTGCTCACTGGGTGTACTCCCTAGCTGGGTTTGAGACAGCCCATAGCTGGCTGCATCACACAGAAGGCAGGGCACGTTTGCCCCTCCCTGGCGCAGATCATGCAGATCAGCCTCCTGCCTGTGAGGGGAATGGCAAAGATTTTACTCGAGGTAAAAGGGAACTCAGTGTAGACTTCAGAAAACAGACCAAGAAATTTATCTACAGCCTATTAATCAGATACTGCAGCACCGTATAGGCTGCTGATGTTCACATTATAAAAAAAGGATATTGAAAAACTGGAGAAGGTGCAGAAGAGAGCCGTAAAAATGATTCAGAGACTGAAGAAAGCGCCCCACACTGAAGCATTCAAAGAATTCAATCTGTTTAAGTTATCAAGAAGAAGATTGAGAAGCCACTTGATTACACTGGGTAATACCTTCACCAGGAGAAACCAGTGGTTTACTTACACTCTACTTACTGAAGAACCAAAGAAAGGCATGGCCAGAACAAATTGCTGGAAGCTTGAAAGACAGGCGAATGAAAACAAAAAAAAACCCAATTGCTTTTTCACAATTATTATTCGGAAAAGACTTACTAATATCGGGGAGAGCCTTGCTTTTAATATCTTTAAATCAGGTCTGAATGTTCTAGGAATTGTGTCAGTTACTGCTCTTGGAAAAGAAGTAACTCAGTAAATAACAAAATGTGCTTCATCATCAATGCCTTCTCCTTACCCAGTAAGATCTGCTGTGGCTACTCTCAGCGGCTAGTGAAGGCCAAAATCCTGATGTGAGCTCTGACCGACATAATCCTCATGCCTAGGGAATGCTTTCTAAGTTTGCCTGAGACTAGCCCTGGCATACTGATTCTGCCTGTATTTAGTGGATAATTAGGAGAAAGTTATCTGACAGATGGATATTTTTGGAGCATGACATTTATTGAAAATTAGTTGAAACACGAGGGACATTATGGACACCTAGAATATCCAAAGACCCCTGAACTGACTATCCTTCTGTAACAAATAGCCCTGTGGTTGGATAGAGATTCTGTTTCCATCCCAAAGACAAGTTCTCTGCAGAAATTAAAGTTTGTAGAGGGAGGGGAAGATGGGAGAGGGAAAAAGAAACATGAATCCTGTAGCCACCCGCCCTTCGAGAAGGAAGTGAAAATAGCACTCAGGGTGGATTGTCGCCTGTGGGAATGCAGATGAAAACTTGAGCCAAGCAGGCAATTCCTAAGGTCTGGTTTCAGGAAAACCATGAGAAAGGCGCAAGGCATGTCAAAGCAAAACACCATGGCAGGAAGAGACTGTGTTCATACTGGGACACTAGTAAGTTTTGCTGGGTGCACTGGATCCCTTGGGGAGGCACAATTGAAGCCAAACATTGCTCCAGGAGTCTTTCCTTTAACTTTTTCCTTTAAAATAGTGTTCTTTTCCTGTTCCTTTTGCTGATGGGCTGAGGCACTGTTTGTACTGGTGCAGGTCAATCCTCTGAAATGCACAGAGGGATTCTGGGCAGGGATGCGTGTGGATGCAGTCTCTGTGTTGCCATGCAGCCTTTGTGATATGGCAGCTAAAAGGAGAAAACTTTTTCTCTGGGGAGCATCTGTGCAGCTGGGGCGTGGGTAGGTGAGATGACAACATTCAACATGCCTTCTTTCCCCTATTCACCAACAGATGGTGGCAGAGAGAGCCCCTTTCCTGCCCAAAGCCTTCAGGTCAGAGCGTTTGTATTTCCCTTTAATTACCTGTACATGAAAGACTACTGTATTCTGCAGCTTTTGTCCTTCCTGAGGCATTTTGCTACAGAAGCACTGAGGAGCTCTGGGAAAGCCTTGTGTGCAGCTACAGCACAACAGTGCAACTTGGGGTAAAGATCTGATTTCCACATTGTGCAGGAGTTATGTTCAGTGAAAATTATATAAATGTAGTATACCAGCTCATATGTCATTTCCACAGAACGTTACAACCATTCTGTTATGTAATAGTGAGCTAATAAAGTCAACCCAAAACTCACTATATCACATTCTACATGAAGTCACCTCATTCATCCTTTTTCCCTTTTAATTTCAATCTCATTTCTATTTCTACGTTTACCTTCTGAAGTATTTCTAGCACAGCATATTCCCAACACCCTTCTTATTTTACTGTGTGATCAAAACAATGCAGAGTGAGAGGGCCTGAAAATCTGGACTGGAAATATCATGAGAACAGGCTCTGTCAAGAGCTTTCCAGTATTTCCTGCTTCTGGTTAAGCTGGAAATACTCAAAGGGTGAAATCCTGGCCCAGCTGAAGTCAATGGGAATTTTGCCATTAACTTCAATGGAGCTAGAATTTCACTCTTGGTATTTACTCCATGTATCCAGTCTCAACTAGATCTGGTGCGGTGTGAAAAGGAAAACTTTTTTTCTTTCTTTTCCTTCCTCTTGTAAGATCTAATGCTTAAAAAAATCTTGCACATTCAGCTTAGATGTAAATGTTGAGCAATGCCAAAAAAGTTCCCATGTTACCCAAATGAACCATTTCTTCTCTCTGTACAGCAGAAACTGTGGTATTACAAATATAAAATGATATAAAGATTAAGAACTGAAAGCTGCCTGCATAAAATAATTTAAAATATATACTGCATCTGTTTTGTCAAAGCCTATACTGTAGATAGCTGCCCCCATTTCAGGACCTTGATGCCAAAACCTTTTGCTGCTGGCAGTACAGGGGTTCTTGGCTGTGCAAAACGGATTTTTGCTTTCAGACAGAATTCTCCTGGCAGAAGCCTTCATTATCAGTGAAGGAGGTTTTGCCTTGCTGTAAATCTGATACACTGTGACCTCTGCTTTAGATGACGCAAAATCTTAAACCTGATTTTGGGGAGCATGTGGGCTTTACCCTGTTTTACTTGTGTTTGCCACTGTCCTCCAGGAGATGCTTTGTAATTCCTTGCCTACCAGAGACAATCCATTACAGAAAGTCTTTTCCCTTCAAAACATGGAGTCAGTTCTCTTTCTGCTAAAACATCCAGCTCATTAGCGTGTTCATGTTTTACATTAAAGAAACATTTTAATTGTGGGCTATGTAATTATGACAGTCTCCAAAAGCAAACTGACCATTTGGCGTTGTACTGATGAGAATTCAATGGCAAAGGACGTTTCTGGAAATCTCTATGCATTTTTGTATAGCCCCAGAAGACCTGACCTGGTGAATGTCTGACCAAGAAAAATGTCTACTTGAGCAGAAACACCATCCCCAGTTCTTTCCTAGAAGCAAAAAGTTTTCTTCTAGAAAAACAATAGTAGAAGCTCTCAATTAATCCACAGCTATCCATTTTGTCTTCATTGACAATTAGCAGGCCCCCTAACGCACTGCCGCCTCACTTTGGCAGTCAGAGAAGCCCTGCCAAGTGGACTCGGGCTGACACACTCATTCTTCAGCCTGTATTTCCTGGTGCAAATAGTTTCTAGCTCCTTTCCAACAGCAAAATCCAAAGAAAAAAGACGAAATAAGAAGGGCTTTGTTCTCCATGAAAAAAGCTGCGGCTGCGGTCAGGAGCCCTGTGCACTAAGCCAGGCCGTGAGGAAGGGAGGGAAAAGCAGTTCACTGTGTCCTGCCAGGCAGGCTCATAGCAGCCCCATGGCTGCCAGCCCTGCTGGGATGCCCTGACTGAGACCCTCGACCACCCATCTCCTCCATCCTCACTAGCCCACAGTGAAAACCTGCCCCTTCTTCAGGCTGTGCAAAAGCCAGATCCTATTTTCTTCAAGACAAACCAGGAAGAAGTCTGCAACAAGGGAAAGAGAGGGAGAGCAGATCTGAAGCGCAGGTCTGGTCTCCCTCACACTCCACCATGTGAGTGTGGCTGGGCCAGCATGCCACGTGGTCAGACCCTCTGAGACCGGGCAGCACCCTTTCATGGTCACTCTCTCTAAAATACAGTTGTAGAGTTGTAACGGCTTTTCCGGCGGCAGGAGGGTAAAATGGCTTTAATCATCTCTTCTGACCCTGCTTGCCCATATTACTAAAAGAACAGTGCTGGAGATATGCAGACCGATGCCACAATCCCTGTTTGACCTGTTGCCTTCTTACACAGTTTCTTAGACAAATTCTGCCCGACAGGCCAATGCCACCCTTGGAGCAGTGCCTTTCCTAGTGGCCTCCTGTATAACCACTTAGCGCTTGCTTTGATGATTTCAGCTGTAAATATTTTCTCACATTTGCTCTTTTCAACTTACATTGAAGCCAACAGCCCTTGTCATCTGACCCTCCCATCGTCCTCCTAGGGATCTTCTCGTCGACCCCATTCAGTGTGTGGCAGTATCAGGTTAGCTCTCTAGGGTCTGATGACTGGTATAAATCAAATTTTACCCAGCAGACTGCAACTGGGCCTTTGTGACCCCCCATGGCTTAAAATATAGGTTTCTGCACAACAGCTATCTGGTTATTGGCACACGTAATTTTTTAATTGGCCTTCAAGAAACTTCCCACACATGTGCGAAAACAAGCAGTTTTCCATGTGGTAACATCAGGAAGGATTTCCCCCCACCTCTCCCCTTCAATTGTTCAACTCCTAAGCTCCTGATTCCCTCTCCACACAACTTCCACCGGATAATCCCCTTCACTGATGGGCATGTGGAGCTCCCACCACTGTTGATGCACCTTGTCTACAAGTCCAAGCCTGCATGTTGACCTTTCAGCAGATGAAGAATTTCTCTTCTAGACCAGACTTACTGTGTCTTGGGGGGTTTTCTACTTACTCCTGTGGCCTGGGGCATAATTTTTTGTCCACCAAGAATGTCTGAGCTTGTTAACCCTGCTTTGTATCACCCCAGCACAAGGGACTCTCATCCAGGAGGCACCAGGTCCTGGATCTCTTCTGCTGCTGACACCAAGACCATGTTTTTGAGGTTGAAATGTTTGCCTTAACTGGTAGTGGTATAAGATATTTGCAAGAATCCCAGCAGCCTGCAGCATTTAGGAGGACAGGGTATACGATCTGCCAGCCCCTTCTGTCTTTAATTTCTAGGAAGCTATTATAGCGCCTTCCGAAAAGGCTCACGTCTGCCTGCCAGCAGCACATTAACATGACTACTGCTTTGAAACACAATAGCTGCAGCAGCTCAGGATCTGTAATGCATCCCCCGCTGCACTGCGCGGCTCTGCACACGCCTATGTGCCATTAAGGGATCATCACGTGGGAGGGGTTTTCATTATTCCTTGCTTTTCCAGCCCTGGCGTTTCTTGGCAAATGTAAAGCCCAGGCCACAGCAGCTGTCTGTCTTGCTCTCCTGCCTTTAGATTAAAAACATTTTTTTGTTGTTGTTGTTTTGAAGTGCCTATTGAAGTGACAGGACAGAGAAGGATGGCTAAATCCAAGTCCCAATATCTTTATTTCAAGACTACACTAATAGCCTCTAAGAATTTTTCTCTGCTGCACTTCAGATAAGAGCGGTGAGCCTATAAATTCATTAGTGAGTAATGGAGCAGCCTCACTTTATCTATGTCTTTTCACAGGACTAGGGTTTCATTCTGTGCCAGGAGTCATACATCACACTCAACATGTACGTCTCCAGAGCCAACCGAGAGAAAGTGCAGAAAAACTACTGTTAACAAGGGAGTAATTACATTCAGCATAAATTAATTATTGGTCACTCAGGACTGGTGGGAAAGGGCCACACAGACCGTATCTGACTGAGTTCCCACCTCTGAGGGAAGAAATATTTAAATATGAATCATAAGACAATACGAGGTGGGTCTTTTCTGGTCTGCTGGTCTTTAACTGCACATACTTGCTAATATGACATGTGGCTTATTTGCTTTAACACTATAGGTACATTGTATTTTTTTAGGGCAAACATGAGTGATAGTCATTTGGGACAAGGGTCATTTCATAGCAGACAGCATCAGACCTGACTGAGGGAAGCCAGGAGAGACTTTAAAATGTAATTCAGCTAAAAGAACAGGACACGGATCAGCAAGCAAGTGATGGAAGGTGTTCATGAGGAATTTAGATTATCACACACTGCAAATAAACCCTGAGAGGCTGTAGCAACCAGGGCCCAGGGAAACACGCCTGGCAAGTAGAGAGGAGCCCTCCTGCGGGTAATAGAAAGTGCACAGTGCACCCAGGTCTCTTTGTCACTGTTAGAGCCAGGTCAGGAAAATCTAGTTATGCTTCAACCCTGAAATTACTAACTTGGAAGTGTGTAGGGGTGTGTAAAATAGTGCTAGGCTAGTCTCCAATAGCCAACCAAGAGATTAAAACTGCTCATTACATGTAAAGCATTAATGTTCCCCATCCTGACAAAAATCAGGAAATTCAAAGTTAAAGAGAATTCTCCTATATGGAAATTCTTGTTGTCATGAGAAATGAAAAGCGTATCAAGATGCAAGTGACAGATGTACTGTCAACTGGAACCTCAGCTTGGAATTTCCTGGTTTCTTTTTTTTTTTTTTTTCTCCTAAGACAATGTATAGTTAGATCAGAATTCATTCCTCCTCGTTTCCCTTATTAAAAGATATTCACACATATAAATAAACACTTGGACAGACACAAAATGCAAATTAGACCTTTTTTTTACTGAATGTTTTCCAAGACTTTCATTAGAGAACTGGAAACTTTTCTTATTTGTGAAGGCCCAGGTTTACTGAATCCTAATGACTGCAACACTCAGACCCACCAGCTCTGTTTTCCCATAAAAAAGAAGCTAACATCCGTCTTCCAAGCCTGGTGTTTGGAAATTCACCTGTAATACGAAAAATACAGTTTCCAGGTTTAACTCCATCCAGTTCAGGTTGGAGTACCCTGAAAAGCAAGTTATTTTGCCATGTGCTCTCTTGTTTTGCTCAAAATTTTCATGTTAGACCTCAGAAACCTTTCTTTTAATGAATATACTGGGGACCATGACCTGGCATTTTATAACAACATGCTGTTTTGTTGGAAAGTTCCCAACCAATGCTAACTGCCCACATCACACCGGAGAAGACAGTGGAAGGCTTTGTGTCTGTGGAGCTGGTCCACGGACCCCTGTGAGTTACAGCTGATAGGGAATTTCAAGAAGTGCTTCTGTGACCTTTGGGGCTTGTTTTGGTTTAAAGACATACCTGGGAAAATAATGTAGTTTATCCAGTGACTGCACTATACTGCACTATATTGCACTGTCAACTTTTTTCTCCCTGCACTTCTTACACTGTCTCTAAATCCAAATGCAATGCAAAAATCCAAAGTGGGATTTTGCAGATCCAGCTGAAAACAAACCCCAGAAGAGGAGAAATCCTGCCAAAGCCCAGTGGTCAAGGAATGGATACCCTGCATGTGGCTGGAAATGGTCCTGTGCCTTGGACATGTGGCACCAGAGTGAAATTAGCTGGTGGGAGCTGCCTCTGGGCACTGCCCTCCACCTCCAGGCAGGGAGGTGAGGTCCATGCCCTGTGGTCAGGAGTGAAACTGAGGGGTTCTGCCTCAAAGGCAGCAGTGTCTGCTGGGGTGAGGGGATGACGAAAGGCAGTGGACTGTAACAGCTTGATCAGTCTGATTTAAACACACGGCTTGCACGTCTCCTCAAAGTTCAGATGTCTTATTCCTCTTAGCATTTATTTCTCTGATAGGAACCATGGTTATTTCCAGAAGAAATCCAGCACAGTGAGTGACCTGCAGCCCCTCTAGGAAAGTAAGTGTGGCAGCCTGGCAGCTGTTTTGCTCACGAAGAAGCACAGAGGGGTCATAAAACTATTATGCAACATTAACCACAGCCGAGTCACTCGCACCTTTTTGTAAGGCAGAGCCTCACCTTTTGCTACCCAGAAGAGGCCTTTTCATCGTGAAAGGAGCCTGCTTTAGGATCAAGCTAGATTTAAAAGAAGTTTAAAAAGAGAATCCTGCAGCTCAAATAAAGTGAGTCTGCTGGCTTCCCCCAATGACTGGCACTAGAGCAGATTATTCTGGAAGAAAGACATTCTCACAACCTCATGGCTTCAATTTCTCGAGCCAAAAAGCAGAGAGAAATCCCACAGTTATTAAAGACAATAAATCAAGGCTTGAGAGATCTTGTGCATGGAATTGGAGAGCGTTTGCATTTTTTTTCCCTCAGAGCTTTAAGGAAGGTTTTTTTCTCCTTTACTTCATCCACCTTGGGTATCTTAAAAGCAGAAAGGCACCCCTGGGACCTGGAGGGTTCTATGAGATGTAATTATGGAACCTTATTTTTAAAGGTTTAAAAGTGCATCTTTATGGGCTCATGCAGTCCCAGTAACAGTAACAGTGGTTTATGTGTTTGATTGACATAAAACATGCCTCAACATTAAACATTTGCTTGACGTCCAGGAACACGGGACCCCGTTCGTGGTCTCTGCCTTGCTTTTGCACCCCCAGCCAACAACCACCCCACAGCAGTCCTGCACCCCTGGTGCTGGTGTAGATGCCATGACAGACCCCTCAAAAGGCAGGCACTGCCTCCCACTCCCAAAAAAGTGGAAACCAGCTGTTCTCACATCCTCCACTCTCACCATCACAGATCAACAGAAAACATAAATGTCCAATGAAGCCACAGTGGTTTAGAGTCCATCTTTATGGGTGATGCTGTAACTCTGTTATAGCAAACAGGATCTTTCTGCAGCTTCTCCTCTGATTTCTGTCCCTGCAAGCTGCAATTTAATCACAGCAAATATTAGAATCTATTGTTTTCACAGACCCTAAGTCTGTGACAATTTAAAAAAAAATCTGTCTGCATTTGTAGCAAAACAGAAACTCCCTTTCAAGTCTAAGCACAAGTTTTGATTAGCTTATGTTGTGCTTTTTTGTCTTTTCTTAGATGGAATCAAACTTCATGGCATATAAAAAGCTAGTATCTAACTTATGACAAGGCTATGTCCACCAGAAATAAAAATTTAGAGAATTTACCTCATCCAGTCAGGTCACAGAAAACAAACCAAACAACCAGCTAAAAGGTCCCACTTCAAATTTTTATTATCAGAATTTCAAAACTAAAAGATGGTGAAGAGAAAAAAGTGCAGATCAAAAATTACCAGTGGAAATTAGAAACAAACTGCAAATAATAAATCAGATTAGGGGGAAAAAAAAGTCAGTCTGTCTTCAGATAATTCACAAGTGAAAAAAGTTCATTACAAATGACTTGCCCTGCTGCAAATTTTTAGTAGCACGTGTGTACAGTACATCATAAAACTTCTACACTTGACATATTTTAAGAGAATGCCATTACTGACTGGAACTTCAGTTGGCAGCTGGAAACTTGCCCGAAAGCAGACTCTGAGTCTGTATCGGAGAGGGGAAATTTGGAAATTTCAGGAGGCAGGGAAGATATATAAATCCACATCCTCAGAACAAAAGAGTTTTAGCAAAAATACCCACTCAAAAAGTTCACAAAATAAAAAAAAAGTTAGTGTCCACACTGGACAACATTTTTTAAAAAAAACATGACTAAGGAGCACACATAAGTACGAGACCTAGTATTTAGAAATGGGAAAAGTGTGTAAATTTTTAAAAAAATTAATTTAGCGTTGTTTTCAGCATTGCCTCAACACCTTTCATCAGAAAGATTTACCTTTTTATTTCATAAGTGAAGGAGGCTTACAGGGAAATTTCAGATCAAAGTGCCAAAATTGAAAAAAAATCCTTCACAAATTAAAGCAGGGAATCGCAACAGAAATGCAGTCCCTTTATCAGCAAACTGTCTTGTGCTTCAGCTAAGCACAAGTCTAAGAAAAAGAAGGGAAGAATATAGTCTGGTTTTGTACTGCTTTGATTTCCCTTATTTCTCTCCTCCTCCTTTTGTTTTCATGGTGGGTTTGGGGGCAGGGGAGGTTTGGGGCTTTTTTCTTTTACAGTAACATCTAAACATATGGGTCTATGTACCAGCCCAAAGCAATTTCTTCCTGAAAGATTTATCAGCAAACTTTTCCTGTGTTTCTTTGCATATAGCGTAGAAGGATGGTTTTGTTATACATCCAAAAGTTTCTCTGTTCATCCTTCTGCCTAATTTCATTTTACTTTCCAGGTAGCTAGTTTAATAATTACTTACTACACAACCATTTTTACTCTTTCCTCCCTTTGCTAATATTAAGGCCTCTAGGCAAACTTTTCCTCTCTGGACTTTGTTGTCCTTTTCCTTGTGCTTTTTCCACTGTAGCAGGCTGACTAGAAGGGATGAAAGCTGTCTGGGCAATATCTTTAAGCAGCCAAGAACCGTCTATCACAACTGGGCTCCGTTTACCGCAGCCACGCGTGCTTGTGCACAGTTTACAGTTGTGGTTTTTTGGAGGGGATTGTGGCATGGTTTATAGGCTGCTCAAGATGTCCATTTGGGTACAAGTGCATCTATTTATACAGAAGTGTATATACATGCAGCCCTAGGAAAAGCTCGTGTGCTTTTTATTTAATGTTATGCCCTGGAATTAAGCTTCCTTTAAAAGAAAAATAAGAAGGGCACATCAATTTACAACTGTCTTACAATATTTATTCACCCTTTTCTATTTTTTTTTCTCAAATGAATCTCCTACTATCTTGTTCCTTTTGACCCCCACCCTCAGGATTTTTTCTTCTTCCCTTTCCACTTTCTTCTTACCTTATGTTATCTTCTTCTGCTTTCTCTTTCTCTTTCTCTTTCTCTTTCTCTTTCTCTTTCTCTTTCTCTTTCTTTTTCTTTTTCTCTATTCTCGCTTTTCATCTTGCCTTTTCCCTACCCTATAATTTTTCCTTTGACTCCTTTAGTGCTCAGCCCTCTTACTGTCAGTTCCCTACATAACAGGTCTTCCCTGCTGTCCTTGCACCTATTCCTTTCCATCCACCACATGACTGCTGAGATATCTCCTCTTCACATGGAGACACTATTTGCTCCCTTCCTTGAGATTTTATGCTTATCATGTACCTAGATGCTCACATTGTCAGTAAGAACACACATTTAGGTAATGTTTTAGGAGAACAGTGTGTTTTGGGCTTTGGGTGTCTATTTTGCTCTTTCACAGTCTGTTATGCAAAATCCTTAGTTTCAAACCACTCACTTCTGTGAAATTGCTTCTCTCTGGGATAGTGCAAAAGTATTAACTAAAAAAGACAGCAAAAAATTGTTTGGGACAAAATGACTGCTGCATGTTTCTGTAGAGCTGATTTGCTTTTTGTTTTCTGCTGTAACAATTGATGCTTTGTCAGCTTCACTATCTGGATATAATCACACAAGGAGCTTCATGAAAGTATTTCTCTTTGAAATGCTGCATTTCACTGATATGAAGACATTCCGCAGATGCATACTCATTTTGATAAAGCTGTTGATTTTCCATTATTCAGGATGGATCTTATCGTCATGCCCAGAAAAAGACACGTAAATAATTATTTTCAAAATCTGATTTTTTTTTTTAGCTTTTCTAAATGTGCCTGACATTTTGGCACATATAATTTTTACAAACATGTATGAAGGTTTCATTTAAATTCCAGCATAGCTGAGGATTGTTTTGGTAAATACTTATTGCAAAAAACCCAAAACAAAAAAAAAACCTACCACCACCACCACCAAAAAACTCCCAAGAAACAAACAAACAAAAAAAACCCCAAAAAAATCCCAAAACCAAACCAACCAACCAACCAAAAAAACCCAAAAAACCACAACCAAACAAAAAACCCCCCACAAAACCAAAAGAACCCTGAGTCTCAGTCTAGTAGCAAAACTAACAGCATACATGCTGATTATATGGCTTCTTGGCTGTACCAAGCCATATGCACCAGCTCTTCAGGAAAAATTCAATGTGCCATTCCTAGGAGCATGCATTAAAGTCTAAGTAAATCAGCTACGAACATTCTCCATTGGAAAATCTGCCAAGAACTTGCAAACAGATGATCAGGCACATTCTTAATGTAGTTTCTGGGTACCAGATTACCTTTGATTTCAGTATACTTAAGGTTATGTCAGCTCAATGAATCCCTTGGAAACAGTCACTCACCATGAAAGCCAGTCGTAGTGCAGGCAGATTTATTCTGATCCTCTTATCAGGGCAGAGGGAAGGTCTCAGAGCAGCCAATAGTGCAGCATTGGCTTACTGCAGCCCAAACACCCAAAGCTCTTCCACCCTAGAAGAAGCCTGAATGTCCCCAGGAGGCCAGTGACTGTAGGAAGAGCAGTGGAACTATTCAAAACAAGAATTTAGCTCCAAGGAGCTGATTCTGCAAACACTTTAGCACATGTACAGCTTTCCTTTACAAGAAACCTCAAAGAGAGCCGGCAAGTGTTGCTTCATGCGAGTCAAGTCGGTCATATGGCAAAGTGTTTACGGGATTTGGATCTAAATTTTGAAATAATTTCAGGACCCTTAAAAGCAGGCGCTAGATAATTGTAAATTCCCTTTTTTTCCCTTTCTTTTCCAGCAGGAAACAAAAGTATAGCACTGTTGTGCTGCAGTTGAATCCACTGCCCAGACACCCGGAATAGAATGGGTTCCCCTCCAGTGTTTGAGGTCAGGGAATGCCATGCAGCCTTTGGGTGCAGGACAGGCATGGACTCACAAATGATGCAGGAGAAGCCACTGTCCCCTTCCCTGGAAACCTGTGTTCATTCCCAGAAGTTCACAAAACAAAGTCAGGATGGATCAGATTTTTCTAAGGCAAGCTGAGGAATGGAGAGCTTGGCTCATGAATGGGATGGTCAGAGACTGAGCTGTTTGGGCCACCAACAAGGATGGAGGCTATGGGATGTCAGAGCTGACACCTGCTGATCAGCAAAGGGAAGAGGTTATGATCATGGGGATCACCAGGACGGTAGCACTGGGCTGGGCTGCCACACCAGCCAGGTAAAATGGCACAGAGACAGCAGAAATGTGGCCAGCAGCAGTTTTATTTCATTTACAGTAATTGCAAAGGGCGTAATAAGGTTGCCTACATGCATACATCCCACGCAAGGCAGCTCTCCTTAGATAATTGTAAAGTGGAAAGCAAACTTAATGGCAATTAGCTTTTCTCCATTTTGTTTTAGCACAAAAATTAGCAAGCATTTTGAAGCTTTTGATATTTTGTCTGCTGGATGGCAGTAAGCTGGGAGAGGCAGGTGAGTTTTCAGGTGGCTCACCCCAGAAGGTGCACTTTTCTCTCCTTGCTTTAGGACACAGCAACTTTTTAAAGCTCTCCTGAGACAATTTACTTCTGCCTTGACTTTATGTGCATGTCGTTTCATCATCTGAGGCCTCGTTTCATACATACGTTTATAATATGGGTTTCATTTCAATAAGCTGGGAAAGCAATAAATTTAAAGCTGACTAACAGTTGTTTTATGTGGCTGCCAACCTGCCAAGTAGCATTCTTAATTATTGCCAGGAAACTAAGTGTTTTGCAGCCATGTGTTTTACATTTGAGTGTAGTATGTCTTGTCAGCCCTCTCCACTGGACTGATGGATAGGCCAGTAATTTTTGTATGCAGAGAGGCCTGCAAGGGTGGGTGGTTTCTTTGTCATCAGGTAGGGATATCAACAACAGCATGATGGACGGGAATATCCCAAGTGGTCCCCCTCTCCCAAAAAAGTTGTCACAGCAAAGCTGGAAGGAAGGGGTTAAACCTGAGTCCAGAACTATAGTATTTTTCCTGTTCAAGATTGTCGGCCAACTACTTATTAAAGTTGTCAGCAAAGAAAAAGCATAAACATATTATAAATTATGTATGTTAGAATAGGATGGATGACTGTTTGTTCCTTCTGTGCAGGATAGAGTGAGATGCTTCTACAAGCAGACTCCCCTTTTCTTTTCTCCAGACTAAATTCATTATTTTTGCACCAAAACAAGAAATGGTTGCATGGCTTGTTTTCTCCAGTCTGTATTTAGGCTCCAAGATGTTGGCCCATGTTTTGGAAATCAGCCAGTAAAAGGAGGACAGAAAATGAATACTAAAAAAGGAAGCACTGACCCAAACAGTCTTGTTGCATGTATTCTGCTCTCCAGAATGCTTTGAAGTCTTAAGAGAAACTTGACTGAGTAAGATCAGTGCCTCCAGGCCCTCGATTTGCACAACCAACACCAGTTTTTGTTGATCATCACCATTGACCCTAGAAGGATTATAAAGGTTGTAATTTTTTTGTTGATAATGTAAGTCTTGAGCAATTTTTTAATAAGGGGATAAACATAAACACACTGTTAGGAAGCAAATTTTTATGTTCAGTTCATCTTTTTTTCCTTAATAGATTACATGCGTGAGACAAATCCCAGTTAAAGAAAGGCTCATCTCATGAGTATCTTGGGCAATGCTGCAGAATATTGGTCCTCCTGCACACACATACCTAATTTTAGAATGGTTCCCATTTTTCTCTGGTGTTGCAGAAAATCCTAATAGTGTTTACTGCTTTTTCTTTTCTTCAAGTATTCTGTTGTTTTGTTAAGGAGGGATTAATTAGTGAATCATTATTCCCACTTTGGCATGTGAAAATCTGGAGTGTGCTTTTATCCATTTCCCGAGTGCACATTGGCACTGTAGCAGAGGATGTGGAAGAAGTGTTTTTCAAAGAAGCAGATGTAGCAGCTTTGGGAGCATCTGTACTGGTGTGTTTGGCTGAGGGATTCCTACTAACAGTTTCCCCTTTAGCCAGACAGTGCTCATGTGCTTCTCACAGGTGAGACCTGCCTTTTTGAAAAAAAAACTTTCTAAGGAAAATTATCATCAAAGGTCATGTGGTGTCTCTATTCATTATTTCAATTTCTAAGTCATTCTCTATTTCTTCTCAAATAAATAAATTTCTTCTGGTTTCACATGCCACTTCCTATCTCAGGGCTACATTCTTCCAAGGAGATTGTGAGTATGGGCAGAAGCTGAACACAAATGCCATAAAATTCGCCTCCCACTAAAGTCAATAGCAAACTCCCACTGGCTTCAGTCAGGTCAAATTTATTCATGGGAAGTGAAAGTTTACCTTGGCATTACTTAGAGAATCTGAGATACATACTTTTGAAGTCCATCAGTTCTCCAAGAGTGCACTTAGCCTACTTATCCCAGATTTGCTCTGGGTACTTTGCAGAGAGACTGCGCAGAAGTGCAGCCACCAGAGGAAACTGGGAGGCAATGAAGAGTGACCAGAGGCTGTAGTGATAAGGCTGCTGGTGGCCAGAGGCAGCCTCACACAGGACCCGATCAGCAAGGCATGTGCAAAGAGAAAATGGCCTCCTTTTGCTGATCAGCAAAGTGGAGTCTGAGTTTCATTTTGGCTCTGTGCTGACCTAACTCTGCAGCTATTTATATCACTAGCCAAATCTGAGACTGTGTGAAAATGTCTCCTTAACCTTTCAAAACTAGCACACAAGTTTTTATGTCACTATTCGCCCTCCACTCCGGGGTCATCTGAAAGAAAGTGCTGGCTGTGACACTGCAGAGCTGGCCAACACAGGTGAGCTGCCGCCAGGGCTGCTTTACTCACTAAGCCAAATGAAAAGCAGGTATAATTTGGCATTAAATAAGAGGATGCTGACCATGTTCTGAAACCATGGCCTAATTCTGATTCTGGAAATTGCAATGAGCCAGCTCTATGTTACTCAAAGTCATTTAAATGTGCTCTGAATGACCAAGTCGCTGGAGACACTGCTGGAATCCTCTCTCCTCCTCTCTTCTGTTTGCGGAGAATCATTCAATGAACTCATGGTGCATTAAGGCATCTCAAGGAGGAGGATTGAAGGCAAGACCCTATGTTGCTCTCTGCTGTCTGAAGACAAACCAGGTGCCCCAGTAGCCACCACAGAGCACAGACTCTGCTTTCAGGGAGCAGAGGGATTGACTTCTTCCTTAAGCACCAGTTATCTTGGTATTGCAGAGTTACCCAGATTATGACAAAGCAAACAGAAAAGCCATATCCACTTGTATAAAAAAAGCATATCTAAAATTATTCCCATGTGTGAGGTGCTGCTGCATGACATTAAGTGCAGCAGCCAAACCAGTAACAGTTAAATCCCGCAGATCCCCATAAAAGTGCTCAGTACACAAATACACAGTAAATGAAATGACTGAATTAGAAGCAGAGATAAGTGAAGGACAACAATTTGCTGCTCTATGTTTAATATCATTGCCAAAGTGCTGAGGCACTTTCAGATTAAGGGGATATTTGCACATTTTCCCCAGTAAAATTTTTGGCAACGGCTGACTACCTTCTTCTGTCTTGCTGCGTCATTAAGAGCCCAGGCTCTTCACTTCAGTGGTATGTCCCCTGGCTAACCGCCCAATGAAATGTAGACATTCATTTGTGTTTAAAGTTCAACTTTTACTACTTCTGCTCATAGAGAAATCCTTCTGGCCTCAGCGGTGTGTTGGTGAAATTCAGTGGCAGTGAAATCTCCCAATGACATGCTCATTGACTGAAGCTTTATAACTACAGAGGGCAGAGCAGTCTGGCAGAAGCCCACCCGAGCACCCCAAGATCAGCTCTGCTTCTCTGTCTCACCATGGACTGTAAAAAAAGTGCAAATTAATTTAATAAAATGCCTTGTTGAACTTCAAGTTTTTCCAGATTGAGCTGTCAAAGATATCAGTAAAAGAGCTAATTGATTTATTATCACTTTCCTTGTGTCCTGGGCAAAAAAATAATGTCAGTGTTTAAAACAAAGTTTCTGTTATTTTCCCCTCTCTGCCCCACCTTCCCAAACTCTTCTTTCAGTATCTGAGCTTGTGGATTTCTCTATGATGGATAGATCTTAGAGTCATCTTCTCTTAACAGATAGACAGAGGCAAACCTGGACTGTCCCTGAGCACCACCACAGTTCAATGGGCCAGATCCTCCCGTGGGGGACCTAATGTACCGTATAGTGAAAGTAAATGTAGATGTACCACACAAATGCACCTATGAGGAGCCAGGGCGCTCCTTTGAAGAATTTACTTCTTTCATGATTATTGTGTTATTCAGTTATGGTTGTGAATTCTCAGAAGTGAAAGTAAAGATTAATTCCAAAACTGCATCTCCACTTGGCCCTGCCCTGCCCTTCCCTTCCCTTCCCTTCCCTTCCCTTCCCT
>VZRV01006906.1:22631-99641 GCA_013398115.1 Falcunculus frontatus | reverse complement strand
TTCCCTTCCCAAACCTTTCCTTCCCAAACCTTCCCTTCCCGAACCTTCCCGAACCTTCCCGAACCTTCCCTTCCCGAACCTTCCCAAACCTTCCCGAACCTTTCCGAACCTTCCCTTCCCATGTGCCATTGCACATTCATCAGGGACTGGACCATGTAACCATGTCCACGCTGCCTTGTAACCTTATCTTTCCTCCCACCCTTTGAAAATAGCAACAGAAGAGGTGAAAGCCTTCAAAACCAACACAGAAAAAAGCAGGAGAGGATATTTGAAGAAAGAAGCCTCTCCCCTGTGGAGACGGGGAACTGACGTGCCTGTGATGTGGCTTTCAACATGTCAGTGCCACAAGAGCACTAGACAGATCTGCCGTGTTGCAGTCCTCACGTAGAAAAGGCGAACTTGTTTTTAATAGACAACACATTGGAAATACAGTCCTGATTAAATCTCTCTCTCCTCTTTCCTTTTCCCTTCCCCTGTGGCTACCTTGTGATCAGTTTGACAAATCTTAAGGATTACAGATGTACCACTAGCATAAACACAAATATGGCACATTAGCTGCACAGGCTGCTTTGAAGATAAGGACTGACTTTAAATTCCACAATCCTGAGGGCTCTTGTCGCCTTGAAATCTGATTTCAAAGCTCAACACCACTGAAATGTCTTGTTGAGAGTGATGACAGCAGGCAGCGAAGTGTACACTGTATTGTCACCACCTGTGATTGGTGGCAAAGTGCATACTTTGGCTACCACATACTGACTCCCTAGCTGTGGGCTGCCTGTAATAATGCAAACAATAACTGCTGGCTAATTTCAGTCCTGTAAGTGTGGTGATGAAGTATTGCATAAACTCAGAAACCATGAGAGCTAAGTGGATGCCGTCCGTTTTCACTGTTTTCAAGGGGCACAGGGGATCTTTACTGTGTCAGTCTGTGGGAGAGAGAAAGGTGAACACATTCCTCCGATATTGAGAAGCCAGCAATTAAGGAAAGACCAAGAGACCATGAGGCTGTAAACACAGTTTGCTTGAGGGAAAAGCTGTATCTGTGAGAAAATCTCCAGGACCCTGCTCCTGGGCTACACAACACCCTGCAGGACACTGAACAGGAACGTAAGTCACAAAACAAAAGGGTACTTACTGGGACCCCAGCCCTGTTGCTTGGTCACCACTATGGGAGTGATGTCCTGTAACCTGCAAAGCATCACACCTGGGATGGAAATAGGTAATGGGGGGCCAGGTGGACCCAGAGATGGTCAAGGATTAGTTTGCTGCTGCACTTCCACTGGTCAGTTCTTGAGGAGCAGTGGAAATGGCCACAGGAAGGCAGGAGCTGGGCAGCAATGGGTCTTTGAGGACATACCTGAGTCTATGCTGCTTGTGTCTCTGCACCATGATTCCCATCACACCCTGGGGACCCGGGCTGCCTGGGGAGCTGGGATATTCACACAGCTAGTAATGGTGAATTGACTATCTCCTCTTGCAGTGAGGCCATGGACTTTTTCTACTGATTTCAATGGAAATGGGCTTTTCCCCATTCACTTACCTCTGTGTAAATCAATATTAATTACATAAAAGTTTGGGTGTTCTTTAGCTGACAGATTCCTTAGAGGTTTCCTGAATACTCCCAGGAAGATGGGACAAGTGTCCTCTAACTCAGTTTTAGGAGAAAATCCAAGAGCAATACAGAAGACTTGCTCTTGGAAAAACAGGCAAATAACCAGGCCAGGATATCAGTACTGACAAACTGGGACAACAAGGAGTTGGGAGTGGCACAATTAGGCTAATGGATAGCAGCCCATTTGGTTGTGACAGCTGACCTCTTGCTGATGAAATGAACTTGAACTCTTGTCATCAAGAGAATGCAAGATATCTGGGCCTAAATGAGACAGCACCCGCAAGATAGATCCCATTATAACTAAATATTTTTCTTCCAAGATTAAGAGAATTACTGCTTCCCAGGACTCATTAGCTCTGACCTCAGGCACCAATGGAAACACCATGTTTCTTCCATTCTTATTCTCCTTCTTGATATGAAAGCCACAAAATCAAAACACATATTATGTAACTCCAGTGAAGCCCATAGTTTCCATAGTTGGTTGGAAAGTGTGTATTTCTGCTTTATCAAAATCTCCAGAATGTTATTCAGCACTCCTTTTCATTACAAATGCAGTGGTTTTATTTATTCCCCGCTAATACGATGGAGTTATTGGGTGATTTACAGCAGACAAAATTTGAGAACCACAGAGCTTGCGAAAGGAAAAGGCGAAGGAAGAAATACTAGATATTACAAGGAGAATGTACTGTTTTTCAGTGTCTCTGGTTTTACCCTTAGTGTTCAATACTGCAGAGGGTTAGGGGGGTTGATAGAATCCTCATGTGACTGGAGGTCCAATGGCCCAAGGAAGAGGAGGGCTGTGGACAAGGAGGAGCATACAACTGATATACCACCCTCTCTAGTATTAAACTACTGATTAGGGTCAAGGTGTGAGGGAAAACAGAGAAGTGGCAGGGAACTGGGGGAATTTAGAGATAAAACCCTCTAAATTTGCTCTCTAGTATAAATCTATTACTGGCAGCCAAAAGCCTTATGAGATGTACACAGAGAGGTAAAAGAATCCTGAAGGATAAAGCATGAGAGATTCTGATCAAACAAACAATTTAAGCTGGGAGCCATGTAGAAGAAAAAATATTTCAACTCGGTTAAGAGGTCAGGAGAAAGATCTTGCCATTTTGGGAATGGCAGTCCAAGCAAACACTAACCAATCCCTAGAGCATGACTCAGGAAAGCATGTCTCATCTAGGGTGAATGAAGGTGGCCAGGTGCTCTGTTTTCATGATGGTGTCATGATTCAGTGGCCAAGAGTAAATACTGATGATACCAGATCCTTTCCTATTTGAGAAGCAAAGCCAAACAGCAGTGGGTTCTGTTTGCTACCAGCTCCAAGGAAAAAAACACCTCATGCTGAAAGTGCAACGCTCTGTCCTTCTTATTTGCTTGGCATTTTGTGAAAGTCTCCCAATAGGAATATTTCAGTTCTGCAGTACCTTCACTCTGATACAAAGAATTGTACTGTGACAAATTGTGACAGATGCCTCCAGTGTGTTGGTCTTTTTTAACTTTTCGCACAAACACAGAAGGACTCCTATTAGCTTTCGTGGTACTTGTACATGTGTCTATCCTCCTCACCTCACAGTTTAAAATGATACCAATTAAGATAAGAAGAAAATAAGCAAAAACCAAAAATCATTATCCTCTCCCAAAGATATTACTTAAAAAGGTCAAATTTGTGAATGTAGTGTCTTAATAATACTAGTAGTAATAATTACAATACTAATATTGAAAGTGGCTTGAAAATTAATGAGGTAAAAACAGTTGTGAGCAACATTGAAGTTTTTTAACTACTTTATTTTTTAATATAAATTATTAAGTTCTACAATAATCAGCTAGACTGAAAAACTGGGTTTTAATAAAATGCCAAAGGTTGTGACAGTGGTCAATTGTATACAAAAAACTTCTCCAGGGTCAAACAGAAAATCTCTGCCAGAGCAGGAAGTGTCACACCAGTTCCCTAGTGCTCAGGTTGTATTTTATATCCCAAACTATTTTTCCTGTGAGAAAAAGCTGACATCTTCTCCAAAGAATCTGTTTCATTTTACTTTTCTTTGCAACCTGAGATTTCGTTATGTTTACTTTGCTTCATATTTTCTTATCTTTCTCTAATAACTAGTACAAATCTGGAAGGGAAAACAATTTTCCAGTCTCAGGGGTTGGGAACAGCAGAGTAGTTTTCTTAAATCCTAATCTGTGTCTGGTAATTACAGCCATTTCAAGGTTCCCTCGGAGAATTATTGTCTTCTGAAATATTTTAAATAGCTAGCTGTCCACAACTTTTCTTTGCCTCAGAAAATGGATATATTATCATTTTAATGTCTACTGTTGCTGCTGCTGGGAGCAATAAAGCTTGAGTTCATGTTCTCCCACGGTGTAGGAATCAATGGGAAATAAATAATGCTAAAATACGCTCTGGAATTCTTTTACATGACAATCTGAGAATAAAGGTGGTGAACAAACACTGAAAACCGCAGACTGACTCAACAGCAAAGATGGAGTTCATCTCACTCCACCTGAGTAATTTGACTCAGGCAGATGATGCAGAGCAGTCATTTAGACATGCTGTGAAGACAGAGAGGGAAATGCATCTCCAGAGACACTTTACTTCCTTATCTTGAGGTGGGGTCAAGCCACCCTCAGGAGACCTTGCATCTCTGTAGAGAGATTTCCATGTGGGAATCTCCCCTCTGCTGTGTTAGCCTGCCTTGTACAGTGCTGCTTTTGTACTCATTTCTTTTTAAGGAGAAAGAGGTCTCAGAAGGCCATGAGCATGCTGAAGGGGCAGTGTCACTTTGCCCCATTATGGCTCAGTTACACATTTTGGTCCCTTGCCTCCCGTGAGTCGGGGCACCTTGCTCCCTCTTTGCTGCTGCAGTGAGGTAGCCACTGGGCAGATGAGGACAGAACCCTTTCTCCATGCTTGCTTTCTCTGCCTGGTATTCCTCTGAATGGAGACGTGCAAAGCAACATTTGAAGTTGGGAGCTCTCAACCAGAGCAAGATTAAGGCACCATTTGCTCTTCCAAAGCAGAGATTATTTTCACGGTATGCAGAGCTGAAGTGAAAACTAGAAAGAGCATGAGAGAGGCTGGAAGATTTGTCTGCCTCTTTCCAGAAACATGCTCATAGTTCTAGCAATACTCTTCTGCCCACATTTTCAACGGCTTTTTTAATTCAGTTCCTTTCTCTTAGGAAAACTCTGAATCAAGAATTCATGACCACAAAGGCTTGTTGACTGCAGGGCTGTCACAGCAAAAACAATGAGCTGTCCCCACTGCTGTGTGCATTTGCAGGATTGGAGAGTTTATAGTCTGCACAACTACGTGTATATAAGGAATAACCTGAGAGAAAATTAGTCCTCCTGCTTGACTCACATATTGAGTGTCTTTTACTTCTGGAGATGTCTGAAAGGGAGAGAGGCTGTGTCAATTGTCCTTGACAGAAGGACTAAGTGAGCCCTTAAAAAATGTTGATTCCCAGAAAGCCTTTGGCTTCGCTGAGGGTAAAAGCAGTGACTCAGAAAGCTATTTGCATCTCTCCAGCCAGCAGACCTTAATGTCCTAAAAGGAAAACATTCTGGAATTCCCACCAAGTAACAGAAGTTATTTTCCACACATCACACTTACCCTTCTACCAGGTGACAGATTAGCACTAAGCAAATCTGATTATGTAACCACTGTGGGAAAGGTACGCCCAAAATGCTGACCCCACTTAGGTAAACTCACAACAGAAACAATGCAGCTGTCTAATTAATTGCTACATCACTTAGACATACTTGCACACTTGATGAGCTTTCTGGACTGCACATAAAACTGGGAGAAAGAGGGACCACAAAACCATGGCATAATTAACAGGCAGATTTGGTACTATCTGTTCAAAGATGGCAAATGGAAAAAAAGTAGCAAGAGCAATTAATGATTTGGGATATGAGTGCTGTGCTAAAATGATTCATTTTCATCCTCGTGGAGTCCTTTTGTTTTGGTTTGGTTTTGTAAACATCATTCCTTTGGGAAATGCTTAAAATTGGTGAGGTATATAAAAATACTACTGAACAGTACAGTTTAAACATGTTTTTCTATGGAGGAGATTCCTCTCAGAAGAATCATGGCACTTTATGCTTTAAGGGTAGGACTTACTGCAGTGAGTTGAACTATATACCTCTTCAGTTGCAAATCTAAACTAATACTACCATTCGATCAGCATGGAGAGGAAACATTACATTTAGAAAAGGAAAAGATCAATCTCTCAGAAGTTTGTCCTCAGATGTGTTAAATACTGAGTATATTCCACCAGGAAGAAAAGCTTCATTTTGGTCAAGGGCTCTGAGATTCAAATATTTGTTGGGGGTCTTTCTTGGGTTTTTTTTCTGCAAATAATGTTTTCTGAAAGGATAGTAATTTTCGTACAGATTGTTCATTTAAATCAACATTTTAATTATCTGTAGCTCTGTAGTTTAATAACAAAGTGCTTGCCGTACACGTAAATAGCAAAGTAAATGTGTTAATAATTTTTTTTATAAATATAAACGAATTGATGTGTCTTTTAGAAATACAACTTGTGAACTTACTTTAGAAATTCAGTTTCAAATAGAAAAAGTAAAATAGACCTCATTGCATTAAATTTATCATGTTCCATATTGACATAGATTGCTGATACTTTCACCTACAGGTCAGTTAAGAAGAGGAGGAAGACACATAAAAAATATTGTAAATGCTTAAAGGTTGTGCTTTTTGTCGGGAAACATTGTTGAGTCTGCCAGCGGATAAGCTTTGCATTACACAGAAAGTGATAAATGCTCGCCAATGAATGAACAGATATTTTTTGAAGGTGCTCTTCTGTCATTAAGGTTTTTATAACATTGATAAACTCCTAATTTTTAGGCATTTGAAGAAAGTTTCATAATCTGAAGAAATATTATCACTGGCTGCTAAAAATTCCATTGGTCATACATTTGTCTGGCTATGTGAACCTTTCCAGCTGTAACAACAAAATATAAGTATCTTCATAGATGTATATGGGGTTGTATCTATATATTATGTATGTACACATATATTACTATATTTATAACTCTACTTAGATGTATGTATGTGTTTTTGCATGCCATAGTAATATTTCTTCCTTCTTTCTCCAAATCATTTTCACACTCATGTAATTCCACTTAAGCTCCTGCTATGCTATGAAGTTAGTATGGAAAAGGAATTTTACATTAGATAAAATTGGCTTGATGGTGGGTATGTACAGCCAAAAGACGTATTTTTACTTCATGATGATGCACTGTCATTGCACAGAACAGTATTTAGTAAAAAACATTGGTTTAAACAGGGTTTTGTTCAGAAAAAAATTCTTTTATTACTAGGGGGATCATTAAGTGAAACTGATCAGTGGGGAAATACATTCTTGCTTTGTTAAGGCTAAAGGGCTTCACTTGATCATTTAATTTTCAAATTAAAGTTGATTTGTTTTGAGTCATATCCCCCCAAGAAAGCTCCAAGTAACCAATCATAAATTTGGGTGATGGAGAGACCTTCCAGAGGCTTTCAAAGATACCTATCTCATTGCATTGTTCACTTGTTATAGGAACAGCACTGAACACTTAAAATCAAGAGACAAATTGGAAGACTTAGAATGGGAAGGGCACTGAAAAGATTGACAAAGTACGGTGTCTTCCAGTCACTACTCAATAAAGTCAGATACTTGCCTGTTCTGCAGTGAAATAATACTCTGTATATGTGATTTTACAGTTAACTAAACAAAATTAAAATATTTCTTCTATTTAATTCTACATCTACTATGGAAATGCATTTGTTTGATTTGTCAAGGTATGGGCAGGGGCAGCTTTACATAGCCAAAAGCTAAAACCAGTGTTAGACATTTCAAACAAACACATACTTACTAAATATTTCTGTATTGGATTAATATTTTAGTATTTAATGTTATGTTTGGCGGGGGGGGGGTACTAATTTAAAGTGACTACTGACTGGTACTTGAACATTTCTCCTAAGATAATGCTGGAGGTGTGCAGGACATACAAGTAATAATCACTGAATAAAAACTTCAGTTCCCAGCAGGAAAATCTTCTTTCTTATATACAGTATGTGTCAGAGAAAGAGCAGTAAAGATACCTAAATTGCAGTACCTACATATAGCAAAAAATATAATTTATTTTGCTACGTGGAGTATGTTTTTAACTATGACAATAGCTTAAGTATGGTTGTCATAAACTTTCCTAAACACAATTGTGCAAATTTACATATAAAAGAACCCTTTTTATGGCTGTAGTTAAGTTTATAGAAAGCTTTTGCAACACATTTCCTCTTATTTGCCATGCCCACCTTTAGGTTCACACATATCAAAGTGAATGAAATTTTCTCATCCTGCAGTGGATATTTAGATCTGTACAGAATTCATTGTTCTGCTTCATAAACTGATGTATTACTTGATTCTTATAGGGGCTGCCACTTGCAAGGGGGAAAAAAAAGAAAGTAGTTGTTCTGCTGTTTATTTTTGAGGAATGTCTTTTCTAACTCGGCACCACCAGAAAGATTGCTGTTATCAGTGCTCAAATACCAGTCACTCCCTTATGAAGCAAGAAAAGATACACTGAGCGGTCCCAGGGACTAAGGAAACTTTGGCATTTCATCAGTTTCAGGGCTAGAATTTCACTGTCAAGCTCACTATCTGCTGGGCCCTCACAGATAAACAGTAGATAGGAACTCGCAACACATTCCTTTCATGTTCACTAATTTCAGAAAGAGACTCTGCAGTCTAACACCAGCACATCCCTTGAAGTCCTATCTCTCTGCTTGTATCTTTGGCAGACGTGTAGTAATTAGTAAAACAGAGCGAAGATATTTTACACTGCTCCGTCCCCTTGGCTCTGCCATTATGAGCAAATGCTGCAAGTTTTGGCTGGGAATGGCATCTCACACTCTGTGCTTGCCTTATAAATCCCTATGTAAATCTGAAGTTCTTTTAAATTAGTCAGGATGTAAACTTTAACTTCAATCGATAAAGGACTCTCGCTACTGTAATTTATAGCTTTAGGAGCTAAGGAAGTTTATCTCCTGCATATTTAATGGAAGTTTAAGACAACATATTAAAAATGAAATTAAGATAAATAGAATCATGTTATCACTGTCTCATCTCACTGAAATTAAATAAAATACTGTGCAAAAGTAAAGTTTCTTTACATCTAAAAGAGGAATGTTCTTCTTTAAAAAATATTTATCCTTTTTTTCTTGTTAAACTTCATAAAACACTTTCTCCTTCTGGACTAGATTTTGCCACCCTCAATCAGAATAATAGACATGTCACAAAAGATCTTGCTGTTTGCAGTTGGCCCATGTCTAAAATAAAGTGCTGCTCAACAAGAACAGAATTAAAGTCAGTGAAGGACCTGTGTCCTCCTTGTCAATAAGGCACTGGGGGTATTTTATATATATACTACATAGATATTGAATGTAGTCTTATATCGTATGTAGCAGATCTTATATTGTACGTAGCAGATGTTTATGTATCTAAAAGTATTGCTTGACTTCAGTGTCTGAGGATCTGTGTGTTACTAAGTTGGAAAATCTTCCTGTTTTGTTGAATCAGTGAGACAAATACTGCTGCAACTTTGTATTTCTAGATCATCTTTCACAAGACAGAAGATACCACGGATCAGATCTAAGACTTAAATTAGTAGCTTCCATTTTCCCTGATGATTCTGGCCTGAATCATGAATGAGTCAATGGCAGTGCTCAAGGTATATTACAGTCATAAAAGGGTTATAACTGGAGAAATGGGTTCGTTTCCACCAAATATCTAATTTGTAAACAAAATTAATACATAATCCTGAAATTTCATGGCAAATCTAGCCATGCTGCAGAGGTGAAAAGAAGGAACTAAAATAGAAATATTAAAAAAATCCCCAAAGCTACTACAAAGGGAACACGAAGAACGGCATTAGAGGAGGCTTTGTGCTACTTTAAACTTCATTTTATGGAATTAATGGGTCCAAATTCAGTATAGGTAGATGCAGATATCTTCTGCTGGAGAAAAGTTGCATTCTGTTTAGCATAGTTCAATTAGCATAGAATGTTAGAAAAGTTAAGTATCCCATTGCTACTGAAAGCCAAGTCATTATGGGCTACTCCTACTGCCACTCTAAAAGTTGCAGGGCTACTTTGTCACCCTCGGATTTCTGAAGTGAGAGAGATAAGGGTACTGTGGAACCATTCCTTCTAGGTCGTTGGGAAGAGCATTCCCCTGGCAAGACGCCCGTTCCAAGGTCTTGTCACACCTCTGACTTCTCTGTGTAAATAGTGCAGGAATCTGCGTGCTTCCCTTTTATTCTGCGAGACAGGAGGGCAGCAGTATTTGCTGGTGTAAATGAGGAGATGGATGAAGTTCAGTGGCAGCCTGAGTCACTCTGTCCAGTGTTCATCTAAAAATGCTTAACAATCTTGTACCAAACACCCTGCATTAAAAAAAGAAAAAAAAAACCCAACCCTCAACCAGCAGATAATTCTTTCAGCTCCTTCTGATGACTCTTGTCTATAATGGATTGCTCTTTTAAAAGTATTACAAATCAAGTCACAAGTCTGGCAGACACAGTTCTTTTTTATTTTCTGATCCAGTCCATCTGAGCTGGGAAATGTACACTCGGATCTTCAGGAAAACCTTTTAAACTGAAAATACAAAATGAGATTCAGTGACTACTTCATATATGACCTTGACCCTCATTACCATTAGGTAGAAGGTAAGGAATCACCTACAGTGAGTGAGCTTGCCATGATCTTGTTGCCTTTTATTTACTGTCCCTTTTAAAGTATGGAGTAAGACTTGACAAGAAAACCCTCTCCCAAAATTCAGAAAAACCCTGTTCCCTATCTGATTTGAGTCATCAGAAGTCTTTAACCATCCTGCAACCCTCTCCACCTAAGCCTCTCCACAGGAGAGAAGAGAGATGTTGCTCAGGAAGGCATCATGCATTTTCTTCTGTCTTTTCTGAATGTAACACTGCTGGTGGTCTGGTAGGATAAATGCAGAACATTTTTCATATTAAGTCACAGACTGTGAGGTTCTGATCAAGCTGCTCGTGACATGTAAAGGGTCGTCTCTTGAGTCAGATGATGAATTACAGCCTCTCCAAAAACTTGCTCATCTGAGGAAAAATAATCAAAGCCTTTTACAATAGATAGTAAATACATGTTCTTTTCGTGCTGTTACTACAAGCTGGTCAACCTCATCATCCAGATCAGGGAATGAATAAGGAGGAGTGTTTTCCAAAATAAAACCTCTCAGCTAAACCAATTATGTATTTCACAGCTGACAAAAACAGAATTGTGGCTGATGTGTCCCATGGGAACTCAATTAAACCATCACACCCCACTATCAATCAGCCAATATTCTTCAACAATAATGTTACTTAACCCTTCCAGTTAAAGGCCATGTACCTGCCTGTGGAGCATCTTGATAATGGCTTTACATATTCTGGCCTCTCAGCTTTGCTTTATATCACCATTCTAGGAGAGAAGTGTGGAAGGTATGCAAACAAAAAGTAAGGAATATTTTAGATGCTGTTAGTCACTTAAAAAATTTAGTTACCAGGGAAGTAATCAGTTATTATTTACTACTAACATACATCTGGGCAAACTGCTGACATAGGTTTTATACTTACAAGATACCTGCCAATACATGATTTTACTGCTTACTGTTCTTCATTTTACTACTTGCAGTCCTTTTATTCTTAGAGGTTTCAGTTTCAAACCAGGATGTAGACTGTTGGATTCACAGTTTGCCATACCACCGTTCTTCGCTAGTAATACCCAAGGTGTTAGATCTGCTTGAAAACTTTATACAAAAACACCAAGTAAATGAATCTTCTGGAATCCCATCATCCATAAAGGAAGAATTGCCTCATTTTTTGATGTTACCTCTTTTTCTGTGGGCCTTTGGAGACTGGAATGCATCCAGTCAAAACCATTGCTCTAAATCCATCACAGCACTAGCACATGACAAGAGTGTGTGAGGAGGAAGGTTTTAACTTGTGAATGGGAAGAAATTATGGACATACGTGGACCATATCATTTAAGAGGAAGAGCTTTATCTCATATGTTTTCATAGATGAATGACTTTTGTTCTGAAGTTGTTTAGTGGACAACCAAAACACAGGTGGAAATCTGTAACGGCAAGGCCTTGTAGTCAGCAACAACCTTCTTTAACACTATAAATCAAAGGGAATCAAGGTCAGCCTTTCATGTGAACTTAGGGACAATTCTGTTGCATTTTACTTCATATTAATCAATGCATTTAAGGCTAAGTCCCAACAGGCAGAAGGGGAAGTTGTTTATGGGATCGGGCATGATATGTGAGGCGGCATAAGAGAAGGAATCTTTTCTTTCCTGTTTGCAAGAAGAAAATCTGATGGCAACTGCTTTAAGAGGAAAGTGGGACACATTAACACTGCACTATGCTCTTTTATTTCCAGCGCACTGAGTGAGAATCATTCCATTTTAAAGTTTATCGCTCAAGATGCATCAGCACTATTCAAGTAAATCTTTGTGAATTCACAACTTCCATTCTGCTTCAGTAATGAGGGAACAAGCTTGGGAAGCCTGGGGCTCAGTTCTGCACTCTGTCAGTATCTGGCACTCATCTCTTAATGAGGAACCTCACAGACTCTGCTATTACAGCAGTAGGAAGGAAGTGCTAAAGTTACCAGCAATAATAGGGCATCTCAAACTCTCTGGCTTATGGAAAATGTCTAAACAGCTACAGCCTGGTAAAATAAAAATATTTTTATCAGGATGAGAAACTCATGGGAGATGAGTTGAGCAGCAGCTTAGTAGTATGTATTTTTCTATTTCACTAGCCGAAAAATTCTTGGTCTTGTAATATCCAATTATAACACACATTTCTTTTAGGCCTTCAGGGAAATATAACTGGCTTTTAAAGCAGTATTATTTTGCCTGCAAAGGTGACTTTATAAAAGTGGCACCTTCTTACTCATTGTTTTTTCCACGGAGGGTACATTCTTTATTGCTTTTTCTTCCTTTCAATGCTGTACCTTTGGCAAAATGAAGAGTGCAATATTATGCATCAAACTGATGCAATTCAAGTAAAATGGTTCTGCAAATATCACTGACAACATCATTTGGGCAACAAAGTGTTTGCCACTGGGAGAAACAACCTTTATGTCTTCCAGAGCACAATTTATGAAGTGTTGGCTGGATGTAGGTTTGTGGGAAGAGAATGGAGGGGAAGAAAATAATACAAGGAGAGTGAAGAACAAGTATTTATTTATCCTGTAGCCCAGCTTTAAGAGACGACAGAGAGGACTGCTGCTACTACACCTTTCACAGAATAAATTTTCATCTCTCTGTTGAGTAGCTAAATCAAGTGCACTGAAATGAAGACCTACCGAAAATTGAAGCTTAACATTCAATTCTTTAAAAACATGAATACTATTTACTTGAGCCAAAACATACCAGGAAAAGCTTCCAGTCCTTATGGAGCTACTTTATCCTGTTGCAATTTCAGAAGTCTGCCCTAAATGCTGGCATTACAATCACTCCTGAGAAAGCAAAACATGGAGTCTGAAGCTACCTAGCTCCACATGAATATTTCTTGTGAGGAGGAACGCTAGCAAAAGCATCTCTACATCCAGCTAATCCCTATTCAAAAACATGTCCTCTTGTATCATTCCTGTGCAAGACAACTTCATGTTTGAACAAACTTTAATTTGAATCTGAGCACTCTGTACTTCTCCTAGCAGCCATTACCATTACTTCTCAGCCTGCAATCTGCTGAGAAAACTGGAGAACAACCACAGCAATTTTATCCAGAGAGGGGAAGAAAGAAAACACAGATTCAGGCCCGATGGGATGTGACACAAGGTTTAGGATTCATAGTGCTGAGCTGGACATCTATATATGCTTTATGAATTTGGGACAATTGGGTCCTTGAGTGAAACACATCAACTGTGGAAATCAAAGGGTCAGGAAATTAAAAACTTTGTTGCTCCTGTAAACAGGCTGGGGGGTACTTGGAGTGTTTTCTCTTGAACTGAAATGCCGTCTTTAAAGTCCTGTGCAGTTGGAACTTAAATCTTTCTCTGAATCCAGCCTGAAAGGCTTATTTAAAATGTTACCATACATCCCAGCAAAAAACTACCGTAAGACAACGAAAGGCTCTGGGAAGTCAGATCAGTTTTCCTGACGGCTGTCGTCAGCTGCATTGAGCAGGTTTTCCCAGCACCAGCCAGGTTACAGAAAGCTTCGGTCTAGATAGGAAGGGCAGGTTGGTCCTGAAAGTCTCTCTGCTCATGAGAAAGTTCACAGCTGTGGCCCCTAACTGAGAAAGCCCTTTCACCAGTCGCAGAGTGTTTAACCTCAAGGACTGACAGTGCGCGCTGCATTGCTGATCTTGGCTAATGTGACGGGGTAGAGGTTGAGAGGCAGCCTTTGAGATAACACCTCGCTATCACCAGCGCATTAAAGGACAGCAGAGCATTCCACCTCTAGCGCTGTTTCTAGTGGTCAGCAAATAGGGCACAAGATAAAAGAGTACCATCTGCCTTTTCACTTCTTTGCAAGGCAAAGACATACATTAATTTCTTCAAACAGAAATCGGGAAGAAGCTTTTTTTTTTCTTTTTAATTCTCAGAACAGCCTTTCAATAATTTCAGAAAATTCTTTGAGCAGTATCTGAAAAGGTACAGAATATTTTTTAATACTTTGCCTAATGCTTTAATGTAAATACATGAGCACTTGTTTAGTTGTACCCTAATTGCTGCATTATAAATAATGTTTGTGACAAATTTGTTTAAAATGGGAAATTAATGACAATGAAATATTAATCTGTATTTTTTTTAATGAAATATCAGAACAGTCCAGTGTTCAGATACCTTCATATTTAAAACCAGTAGTTTTGTTCCTTTTTGCTGCTGATAAATATACAAAAAGTTAAAATAAGTTTTAAGGAAATGATATTCCCCATATTTAGAAAGAAACACACTTCTTTCCCCCTCTTTCGTTTGATCCCTTTTACAAACTTATTTATATTAAAATGAAATTTTAGAAAGAAAGTTAGAATATAAAAAGCAAATCAATAAGTAAATCAATTAAAAGTTAGATGCAAAAGAAAGGAAAAATTTCCTCTAAAAATTAAACCCTGCCATAATAGTGGAAGGAGGGAAAAAAGGAGAAACAAACACAAGGCTTCCAGACAATTAAGCATGTTTCAAAACCAAAATTCAAGATTAATTTAAAATCAAGGATTTTTTTTTTTTTTTTGTTTCCAAAGTCAAGGAAAGGCATTCTTAAGGAAACAATACGATTAATTTTCTTATAAATAATATACATAGGAAAAATATTAAACCACATGGTTTACGAATCTGAGAAATCCTATTTTCTGCACACTATACCTTTCAGTTCCCAGTACTTTTACCCATTTGTAGATAACAACTTGCTTCAAAATGACCATGTCTTGCTGAAGAGATAGGCGGGTTTCTTTGTATAACTCTCATCCTGCCAAAGCCCAAAGGTGCAGCTGAAAAGGTTCTGCCCCATAAGCAAGCCCTGCTTCAGTTTTACTTTTTGCCATGGCAGGAAGATTACTTGTGCCTTGGTTTATCCACAAGAAGTTCTCTTCTGTTGTAGTCTTGTTTTGGTTGAATGCAGAAACACATATTGCTTGGGGTAACAGAGACCCAAAGAAAAAAGCCTTTGTTACTTTTTAGGTTCAATTTTTGACAGTGCCAAGAAAATCTACCTTTGAACTCTATAAAAGAGAATAAAATTTTGGCAGTGTGAGTGGATCTGTAAAACAAACAACATGCTCAGCATAAGTTAGTATGTGTCCTAGTTGAAAAAATTGAAAATGGGAATGATAAATGGACAGTTAATCAAATAATCCCTTGTTCCACTATACAAGAAAGGACAAATTGATTTGAAATATAATGGACAGAGACATGATGAATATCCGTGGTGGTAACATTTTTTTCCTGACAATGAACAGAAAAGTATATTTGGCTGTCACTACTGAAAAAGTGAATGCAATGTGCGATACCTGCATCATAGAAACTAAATCAGAACAAATTCTTTAGTACAGGTGTTTTTAAAATAAAAGTGTACTAGAAAATCTCAGGAAGGATTTTGTTTTTCTTTTCATGGTTAAGACTGATGCTCTATGGGAATTTCATGGGATGGTGAGTCAGGGATATTGCTTCACCCACCATTTTCACAGGGAAATCTGACCTACAATTCCAGAAAGTGGTACTGGCTGGGAATAGCTCTTCTGCAAGTACCTATTTTCAAATGTATTATATAACTGGCCTATATTAAGCTGAAATAGTGGAACATAGGACTCACATACAAATAATAAATGGAAAAGATGATGCAGCCCAAATTAAACAGCCCTTTAAAATACCTAGTAAATTCTTGCTGAAGAAATGTCATTTCTAATAACACGGACAAGAGAATGATTAGAGATCCCAGAACTGTATGATGCATGCAGAAGCTACCTGAATTAAACTAATGTACAAGCCTTAATAATCACACCATGGAAACCAAGAAGTAAAAACTTCTTTGTTGTCTTCCCTAGCAGCAACAGCAACTCATTACAATATGAAGGTCAAATAGTTTGTGACTTAGAGGTGCCAGACTTGCAGAAATAGATGGCTGAAAATTGAGCTGATAGTTTCATCCTTTGTTTCCGCAAATAAGCTGACTGGTAAGAGCAAATTACCTCTCAATTAAATAAAATATTTTTTTAAAAATTAAAAGTAGGAAAGTATTCCTCCATTGTTTTCAGTTCCATGCTGTCAGAGATGTCAGTACCTAAGACAGTCTCCTTGCAAGTAAGGGTCACATATTGAAAACACTCAAAACTGTCAGAGAAAGAAAATCCTGCCATTTCTCAACTTGGGATCTGGATCCAACCCAATGATTTTGAGCTGAATCAGAAGCAAACTCCAACATCTGGTGCACTAGCAAGCTTATGAGATCTTCTGCCCTGTAAAAATGTGTGACCCCAAGAAAGCCAGGAAAAAAAATCTCACTATACTTCAGCTCAGGACATTTTTTTCATTATTTTGAAGATGCAAGAGTTTTATTTCACTGTATATTACTGAAAAGGAGAATGGACAAGGGATATGTATTGCAGAAACAGTATGATTTGTAAGCCCTGTACTGTGTCTTCTATTGATAAAATTTTTTTAAGGTTATCTGGCACAAAGTAATAAGTACCATTAAAGTATTCACAAAGATTTTGGAGCACTACAGAAATCTCCTTGCTCTTGTTTACAGTCACTGGTGCATACATGTATCATTCAGAGAGAAAGGGTTTTGTCCATCACTGTCATGTGGTGACCTGCGAGCAGTCTCCTAGAAGCTGTGACAGGCATGGCATATGATATACAAATACGTAGCCTTGCCTCCATCATTTGATTGTGCCAGAGCTGACTGATAGAGAATTTTTGCTTTCCTGAATTTTGTCTTCAATTTTACAGCTTCATAAGCTTCCAGGATAACAGAAAATTTTATCAGGGCAATGGAACTTTTTTGAAAGCCAGAGTAATGGATTTTTTTTTTAAAGCCTATGAATCATTTTCACTCTGATCAAATATGCTTTTTAAAAACACTGGTCCTTCTCCAGCTGAGAAAATCCCAGTCCCTATCACTACGTTTTGGTTACAGCCTGTCTCCAGCTCCTCAAAAGATACAACCTTCCTTCCATGGATGCTCTTGCAAAGTTCCAAGAGCTTGTGATAAGTTTATTTGGGTACTTACCTACTTCTGCAGTAGTAGAGAAATGGTTGCTCTGGCTCCAGATTTTGAGCTTCCTGTCCAGCAGATAGCTGGTGTTTGCCTTGTATGCCTTGTCCAGAGTGAATGTTGGACTCCAACCCAGCTGATCATTTGCATGCTTAGAAGTTTTTCCTTTCCAGTTCTCCCTTTTCTTATCTCCAAATATCCAAATATGCTTCCCATTATCTTTTTTCTTTTCTCTGAAGAGTCTCCCTGGCATATTTTAATAGCTGACAATTATTTGAAAATAAACTTGGTGCAATCAGCAGCAATTATAAGGGGAGACCTCCCCTAAGAAATTAGATTGAAAACAAGAAATCTGGATGTGGCTTATTAGACAAGTTTGTGCTTTTAAACTTCTGTTTTTCTCCAGAATCTCAGCATCCTATAGAAACCTATGCAGAGCTAAGATAAAGCAGAGCACTGAAGCTGCCTTTTGAGCTTGTAACTACACCAAATATCACACATCCCAATTGTACTTTACCTGCCACTGCCACCATCCAATATCATCTTCTGTGAAGGGATGTTCCAACAGCTGCTTTTTGATGACCTTTAGGGCTTCTCTCTCTCTCTCTCGTCTTGAAAGGAGAACTTTTAAAGCACGTAATAGATATAAGGGACTGGAAGAGTAGCAACGGGCTTTAAACTGCTGACTGAAGGGGACAGAAGACATCTCAACAAATCCAAATGACTTACATATGTGCTCTTCAAAATTCATGTTGTTGTAGTCAGATTTGCAAATCAACTTACAAGCAAATAAGTAGCCCACCCCATTTATCAATGCAAATGCAAATTTAAAATGCTGCAATAATAAACATAGGTACCCAAAACTGGTATATCCATTTAGTTCTAGAGATCAATAGCTCAGTCTCACACAGTCAGTTTTCAGGATATTTAGTACTGCTCTCTCCTCAAAAACATGGTCACTCCACACAGCTCAAGTGAACAAAGTGAGATCAGGGATGCTCCATGGGATTTGCTGCTGAGCAAAATTTCTGGCATCTCCCGGATCAACCCTCCCCTTATACATTGCTTCATGCTGTTGTAAATAAAACCCATGATGCAAAACACCCCAAACAGATTTTGTATATTCTGATGTTTGTGCAGCAGATCTGTTTCAGTTCTCACTCAGCAAGAGGTGCTAGAAACTTGCATTCCCTCTGTATCAAAACAGTTGACTCCACATGGAAAAGAGACACTGCTCAACCCCCCTCCAACCTAAAGCCAGAAACAAGCCACTGATGAGAAGCAAAGCCTTAGCTGAAGCAAACTGACAGCATAATTTTTTTTTGCTGGACAGACTAGAAGTGCTCAAAGCATTAATAAAAATGTGACCGTGGAAAACTTGCCAAATCCATTTTTCATCATACATTTTCAGACCAGGACAGGTCTGTCAGAAGATTACTGACGCTTGAAACTTGTCGGGCAAAGTCATCCAGTATGGTTATACATAGCTGGAGAAACCAGTGAGTGTGAGGAATTTTAGCATAAGGTAATATCAACCTTCCTTTTCAGCTAAAAGCAAAGCCTGGTGAAAACTGGTGCATAATTAAGACAAAGGAGTTACTTAAACGCGTCTACATAAACATGAAGTAAAAACATTAGGTTCTACATATATCTAGATTGTATCAACATGCATGTTCACTTTGGTAAGGACAATATAAACTGTCCTGATTAAACCAAGCTAATTTCACTGGTTTAGATTTTTTTATTGTTAAACCCATCTTTGTCTGATTTCTTACCACAGAAGAACATGATTCTGTATTCGGGAGAGGTCCTTACAAAGTTCACAGTTTTTTGGGAGTGTCATATAAGTGATGCAAACTTCCACATCAGAGTTTATCGAAAGTCAAAAAGCCAACGGTTTAAATCAAAGCAATACAAAGAAAATCCTACACAAAGGGGACTTGAAGCACACCTCACTGAAACTTTGCAAACTACAGAGAAATAATTTCAAGCAGCTAAGAAGGAAAGAAAACAGTGAAATTAACTATTGGGACTGCGATAAACTCTGGTTTTTTCTCTTTGGCATTTTCAGGATCATGAATCTATCTGTCTGTGGCATGGAGGACGTCTGGGTTTAAAATACGTCTTGTTTTTCTGTGTCTAGTCCATGCTTTTTGCATGAAAAGTATGCATTGTCTTTGTAAGTGTGGGGCAGTGATGGAAAGACAAGTCAGAGGGAGGTAAAATGGCAAAAGAGAGTTATGGGAGGTTTTGTTGGTGGGGGGTTTTTTTTAACTTACTGCTTGTTTTTCTACCAAGTCTCACTGACTTGTTAACTGCTTAGGTTGCCTCAAGGGTGTCATCAATTAATTGAACTCTGGCCTTCAGGAATTTGATTGATAGGCAGGTGATTGAAACACAGACCGTCCCACCATTAATGACCCTTCCCAGAATGCTGGATATTACTCAGCACCCCAGAAAAACTGTAGTGGTGATAGAAGGGTGGGTTTGATGTCTGGAAGTGTTGGTGTCATGCTTGCACTATGCTCTGAAAGCCTTATATTTGGGGGTATAGGAAACAGCAGTAAGGCACACAGAAAGTTCTCTTCTTAGAAGACAGCCTGTCTCTCCCTGCACAGCGAGTAGCTGCAGAGTTTATAAAATCCTGGACCGCTTTTGATTCCTATCAGGACTTTAATATTCCCAGCTAATTTTTGGCAAGTCTTAAAGCTCCTTAAAATCTTGGCTGAATAAATAATAAATCAGTCCCTGAATAATCCCAGTAGGTGGGATTATAATTTTCTCCTTGCTACCCCTTCACAGTAAAGATGTTTATCTTGTCCAACTCTTAGAAAGAAAGTCCATGGTCAGGCAGATATACCATTGTTCATATTGCAACAACACTAAAGAGGCCACAGTGGTACTGAATGAGCCTGAAAAGTTCAGGTCCTCCAGAACCCACCTCTCTGTTCTGCAATCAAACTACCTGAAACTGTATTGTCAAACACTGTGTCATTTCTGGAGACACATCAAAATACCTTAAGTCAAACAGAAAAGTTTTAAAAGTAACAGCTGGACACAATTTATTTTTTTTTATCATCTCATATATGTCTTAACAATTCTACAAGTCACATAACAAAGGTTGACTTGCCAAGCAGAAAGAGTTGAAGGTTGCTCTTTTTTAGTCATGATTTCTTTGGAAATTTAGTACCTATGGCTTTAAGACAGCCATATCCAGTAAGTATTTGTATTTTGAATTGCTTCAGTTTACCTCCAAATGCCAAGGGGCTTGTAGTGGAAGATCAACCTCTACACATCTCTGCTAACCCAGGGCAACCCGAGCAAGAAAACGCTGCTCCACAGACTTTTAACTGGCTGTTCCTGATACTCTTCGTACACATCTCAGCTGCCTTCCCTGACCTGCACCTCAAGAAGGTTATGAAGATGCATATAAAATAAATATTCCTTTTCTTCTGTTTGCACAACACAATCTCGACATCTGGGGCCATTAATTAGATATCAGTTAATTAACTACTAAAATAAATGCAATAGATTCAACATTCTATATTTTAAATGGTTAGAATGGTCCCAGGCATGGTTTCAGCTAGTTCTCTGTAGCACTGGGAGTCAGCATGAGGCAAAGATCATCCCCTGCAAGATGTCAGTAATGTGGCTGTGGGTGCTCTGTGACAGCTGACCTCACAGCCAGGGAATGATCCCTTATAATTCAGTTACTCATGTAGATACAGCCAGTGAGGGCAATCTTGACACAATGCCAACCATGACCAGAGATGGGTGGGGTAGAGTATATTGCTCTAAAAAACCCGTGTTTTTCTAAGCAATAAACCCAGGAAAATGTCAGTGTATAACCCCATCTAAATGAGCCCTTTACTTCCCTATATGCTGCTGTGTGTTAGCAAGCTCTACCATTCCTGTGCTCCCAGTCCTAACGTGGGACAAACAGAGGTTATGCAAAATTCTTTGAAAATCAGAAAACCATGACATAGCATATTTATTTAAAAAGCAAGTACTTCCATTATTTCTTATACAGTTTCAAGCATTTTCATGGTTAGCACTATGAGACTAAAAAGGCTGTGAGGTACCATTTCTTCTTAACTTCCCACCTTATTTATATAATTCTTCAAGTCCAGTCAAGAATCTGTTATCCTGATTCGTGATGACACAGTGGGGCTATTATCACATAGTTGTTCTCAAATCTGGACTGGATGACAGTGAAGACACAGCAAAAGTACCTTCTACTTTATATTTTTTTTGTTTTGTGCTCCAAGAAATAAAGCTTTGTGTACTCTGAAACAGCAATGGCAAAAATTGTAGCTTGTAATCATTAATCCTGTGATTTTAGTGATTTAAGTAACTAGACATGAGCCACAAGCAACCAGGAAGAATGATTTTTCCCCTACAAGAAAGCATTTTTATAACAGATAAACACTGCCTTGAGCTCAAATTTTCACACACAGAGCAGTAAATTGAATTATATAGTGCTAGAGAGCTGACTGGATTTCCTAATTATTTCCAGACTTGTTAACTTTGGGAAAAATGGGAGACTGAGAAGAGTGTACAGGGAAGCAGTGGGGCAGGTCATTCCTGTAGAGTACTGGAAGGGGCCCACAAATACACATAACCTTGCTGAATCTCCCAGGGAAAGACTTTTTTCCTACTGCTACTGAAACCAAGGAGTGGAAGACCCTGAGTTCTCACTATCCACAGTCCCAAGACCTGTCCCCTTAAGCTTCAGAAAAGAAACTGCCCTTTTCCTTATCCTTATGGGATGATTTGGGAAGAAACTCTATTTTCTTCTTCCTTTTCTCCTTCACTAGTTTTTACAGAAAGGACTATTTATAAAATCATCAAGCCCAAAAACCCACAGTTGGAAATTATTTTGATGTGCAAATGCCCTATCTCCGAGACAGGAGCAATGTATTTCTCATCACAGGTTAGCCACACAGGGAAATTTTTGATTTACAAAAATCACTGATAGGAACCTTTGATTTTATGGTTGAGTGTTCTTGATGTGAATGAGAGGTCAGCAGTCTTCTCCCCCTCATTGTTTTTTCTGTATACAAGGACTTTCTGGAGGTTTATGATGTCACCTTTAACCCAAGTTATAAATACACAACACTGAGATTATAGGACACATTAATTTCCTGTTCTGACATCACACAAATTTAAAAATCTGTGTGAGACATAAACATACAAACAAAAATTCATTCCTAATTTAAATCCATTTGCTTCCGAGTTCACACTATTATGTTGGCAAACAGAGAACATTTATTATTGATTAACACAGTAAAACCAGAAGGTAATGTTCATGTAAAACTCTTCTCTTAATATCCATGTGACTACTCACAACAAGATGGACTCTAAATTCTCAAGATGGATTGTAATACACATGTAAAGGCTGTATATTGCACATGCTTGGCATTTTTTTCAGCCGGAATAGCCCTGCTGCCTTCAAGTAAACTGCCTGTATATGCGAAGTTAAGCACAAGACTTGGGGGAAAAAAACTTCAGGGAACCCCAGAACATGTGATTTTGGTCATCCCAAATCTATTTGCAGGTTTGAGTGGGGAATATTTAACAGCTTTGTCTGTGAAAATATTTTTCTTGGTTAGATTTTTCTAGAAAAGAAATAAATAATAATTATTCTGACTTCTATGCAATTTGTTTCCTATAATTTCCTTGCATGCACCTGAGATTTTCTTTGGTTTAAACTAAATGTTTTATTCAATGTATTTTTTTAAAATTTCTTTTTGAGAAAAAATACTAAATATTAGCAAGAATACAATTTCCCATTTGTTTACACAGCCTTAATCATTACATCCTAAGGCTTGCCACATTGGAGCCCACCTAGGTGAATGAAATGATCCAAGTGTCATTACGTCTTGAGTTCTCACTTCCCAGTCAGGGTCCCCAGCAGGTCTGTGAGTCTCTTGATTGTTCATGTGCTCTGAGACTGAGGGAGAGTACTGTTAGTCCAAATTTTATACTAATTATGGTTTCCTGAATACAATTAAGAAGCTTTGTACTTTCTGAAAACCAGCCCTAGAAATTATTTCCTTTAAGGATACTCCTGTCTGCTCCAGATGCAAAGTTTAAGACATTCTGTTTTCTTTTTCTGCTCTCAGATTCTTCCTTGTTACAAAATAACTCTGCAAAATATGAAAGATATACAGTCACTGCTAAATTCTGTTTGTTTTTTAACTTCCCATCTTTTTACAGTTTCCTCATCTCTGTTTAGAAATATTCATTCACTTCTTGCCTGCTTTTCTAGTCTGTGCACATTTTTCTCATCTTGAGAGATCATTGAAGCTGATTTAAAACACAAAATAGAAATGGGCTCTGACTTTTAAGTGTTTGCTCCTTAGCCTGTCAGCAGATTCCTCCGGCATAATAGCTTCCCACTGCATCAGTAACCATTTAATGTTGGTGATGAACATCTTGTACTGGCCACAGAAAACTTGCAAGATATCAGGGGAGCAGATTGTCAAATATATTTAAAGGTAAGAAGTCATGTAAAGCAGTCCTAAGTTTAGTCTGTTTTGGAGATAATGTCTTACATTAGATTGATTACATACAGCCTGAAAAGTGTGCTCATGCATCCACTCTTGCTGTGTGCTGAAAGATAAAAATCCCATTTGCAGTATTTTATATTGGTGGTCTTTCACACTGGTAATGGAGATCTGTATGTTCCTTGTAAATCACATACATAATGACTGCCAGATAACAACCCACTTAACTGCTGAATGAAGTGTTTCTTAGCTGGAAACTGAGCTGTGCCATGTTCATGATTGAGCAACTTACAGCACAAAGCACTGGGTGAGTCATTGGTTTGTATCCCCATTAAAACAGACACATGCAGAACTCTCTGTAGGATGATGCTGTAGTCATGATCCAACACGACTTCTTAGCCAAGCCTCTGTCCTGTACTTTAGCTGAATTTGTTCGTTTGGTCATGTTTCCCTATCACCATCCCTGGCATGGCATCCAAGTACTCTATGTACATCCAAGACAAGTTATAACACTTGCCTTGAGTTCGGAGAAAAGTACAAGATGCCTTCCCTCTCAGTGTTTCCTATTCAGTAGGTAGGGTTGCCATCAAACCAAGGGTGTAGTCACTTCTGAGCCCACAGTTGTTACTGTGGGCTCATCGTTCAAGCAGTAGTCATTAAACTGCAGTAACAGGACTGCCAGGGCTTCTCTGAAAAGTCTCCTCCTGCCAGCTTCCCTCTGCTCTCCTTATAAACTATTTTGATATCTAGAGACTATGATCTAGAGGGTGGTAAACCACTGGAACAGATAGAGCCCCCATCCCCAGAAACATCCAAGGACAGGCTAGATAGGGCTCTGAGCAATCTGATCTAGTTGAAGATGCCCCTGCTCATTCCAAAGGGATTGGATTAGGCGACCTTTACAGGTCCCTTGCAACTTACACTGTTCTATAATTCTGTGTGATATGACTCTGTAAGACCTAGGTTTTATTTTCAGGTATATCTGGAACACTAACATGCACCTACACAATGCTCTAAATTAATTTTTTTCATTCATATGACAGCCACATCCCCAGAGGGGCCAGATGTGTCTGTCTCCCCAGCAAGGCCCATGTGTGGCCACCTCCACAGGGACAAACAGACACATCTGTCTCCCCAGCGAGGCCTGCACAGGCGGCCAGGGTGGCTCTGCAGCCGTGCTGGGTGCAGCGGCGCTGCTCGGCGCAGGACACGGCAACCATCTGGCAGAATTTACAGCCTGCCCCAAATCTGCAAGCGTGCACTTTTCATGGGCTTATTGGAGACTTTGCTTAACGCGTCACACATGGGCCTGCACGGGCCTTGGCAGGGGTGGGTTATGTAATATACAGTCATCCATCTGCCGCCTCCGTGGAAAGTGCTGACTCCCATGTCTGCTGGGCAGCGGCTGGAGGCTGCACTACCCAGAGGCTGGCTATTAAAAGCAGAGCTATTACTTATTGACACTGACAACAAACCAGTAAAATCTCTCTGAATCTCCTTTTTTTCTGGCTGCCAAGCCTATTGCCATCACAGGGAGGAGGGTACTGCAGGCAGCCAGGGTAGTAAAGCCTGTCTGGAGGGGTTTCTTTTTACGTCTTTATCTGCCAACAGTATTGCTTGAAATAAAAGCAGGGACTTAGGCACATCAGGCCTATCCACGGTCCCTCACAAACGGGATCCAAGATAGGGGCTTTCATCTGAGGCTCTAGGGAACTGCTCTTCTGAACTGCATGGCCACAGTGAGAAAGCCCACGGCTGGATGAGGCCATTGGCGCTAACCTCGGCCACTCCTCTATGCTCCCTGCCTCGCCAAACTCCTAACACTAAATGGACAAATATTTATTTGCCTTAGATCCTATGGCAGGAGTGTTTAGGCCCAGAAGGTGACAGACATGCAAGTTAGTGTTTTTAAAACACCAAGGGGTTTGCAGAACAAATACAGCTCCTCATCTTAAGCTGAATATTTTTAAACAAAGTTGTCATAACGCCACATTTGCCAGCACTTTGCGGCTAAGGCAGCACTGGGGAGAAATGGCTATAATGCTGTCCCAATAATGGCAACAGTTTAATGTAAACAGAGTTTTTCATCAGTGTTACACCAAGAATTAGAATAATAAATAGAGCTAGGGGGTAGCCCCACACTTCAAATAATTTGTGGAAACCGACTTCCACAAACTCAGCCCATTTCATATTTGTGCAGTTGCTGACCATAAGGATGGCAATAACCCTTGCTGTGTCTTGGATAAGTGCCGTGCTAATCACTCCTCACATCATCTCCAGCCTCAGGAACTGCGATCACTTGACACTGCACAAGTCTCCAAACTGTAATGAATTTCTTCAGCTTTCAGGACAGCCCATTCAGTTTGACTGGCAGGTCGGCACAGCAACTGGCTGCTTGGGTGGCAAAGAGGAGCTTATTTCTATACCTTCTGAAAGTACCATTACCCAGAGAGAACATGGTCATTTAGATTTTTATGTCAAGATAAAATCATAGAAAATATACCAAACTGGGTTTCCGTTCAACAGAACTTCAAAGCTTTATAATTGAACATACAGAGCTAAACAGAAAATCAACACTACTACAAAAATCAGGCAGCTAAAATTATTAATGCTTTCTCTGAAGATGTCTGATTATTCATTTATTTCCTCATGTTGACAACAGGATTCACCATTAACTCTGAAATCACGAATTTGACCATGATATTTAAAACCAGGAACCCCACAAGTAATAGTGCTTAGTGTAGAAAGAATCAGCATGTTCAGTAAATTTTCTTTAATTTACTTATGATTTTCTCACTGGATATTGTTTCACAAGGATGTGTGTGAATTTCCTCTCCACTTAACCGCCATTCTTGAAAATAGCATAAGCCAAATAATTTTCTGGTGAAATTTGGCTTGCTTTGACTGCAGCCTTTGACTGCTTTGCTAGCTTTGGAACCGGTCACAGAGTAACCAAAAGTTATGTTGCAAAATCCACAGGAAGGATTTTTCCAAGTTTTCACTCCAAGAGGATTTCCTTCTTAAGATTTCTCATCCTTGACAAGGGTAATACATTTATTCTCCGCTTTTACTGCTCAGAAAAGTATGCACAAGCATGGCAGATTTCAGGGATTTCTTGTAAGGTTGTGTCCACACACATGGAGGTCATCTGTGGTTTTGTGAGGGCCGATACTCCTGGTTCCCGGCAGTGCCATACGTGCTCCCAAAAACACCAGTCCTGGGAATCTGACGTTGTTTCACAGTGAATTTGGGTAGCAAAAGTGAGACACACTTTACAAAGAAACTATGTAAGTCATATTTAAAAGGGAAAAAGCGCCAAGTGGCAGATGTTGTCCAAGGTGCATATTTCCTCCTGACTCCACGTCTAGCTGGCCTTTTCCTCCTACTTTGCTTCTATTATGTGCTAATGACCTATTTAAACAGCGGCAATAAGTAGCAGCATCTAATAGAAACAACAAAGCGAATTACAAGCTTTTGGCACATTCCAGAGACAGCTCTCAAAGATTTGGAGAATGCAGACCCATTTGAGACCCCAGCCCAAGCACAGAAAATCCTGGAAAGTAATATTATCTCGCCATGGGTCACTTAGGAACTAAAAATGAATATCCCAAAGAGTTTGATTCCTGGCACTTAGTAGATGGTAAATATTATTATTATTTTTAAACCAATGTTATTATTGGAAAGACATTAATAATTTGAAAATAAGATTAGTGTTGAAAAGACTTCTTTGGTTTTGGCATTTTGTAACCTTTAAATCTGGGTAGACTATTCCTGGACAAGAATTTCAGCTGGAATTTTATTTTCATTTTTTCTCTATTTACTCTGTGATCTATTCCAGTATACACAGTGCAGCGTTGACTTTGCCTTGGGATATCATCTTTTTTTTTTTTTTTAATTTAAATGGTTTCAGAGAAATAAATTTATAAAGCTCTAACCACAGAAATAAACTAGGCTCATACACCATTCCTTGAGAAGTTCATACATATTCATATCCCAGTGACTGTGGCCATGATATTCACCAGATCTGTGGAAAGGGTGTGATAAATACCTGGATAATTCCATGGACTACTCTGTATTTCTTGGAAGTAAATAGTTTAAAAACTTTTCTTTTTTTTTTCATTTTATGCTAGGGTGAATCTAAGATACTGTATCAACACTTCATAGAGCATCCCTATGCAGCTTTATGGTCAGTTCTAGTTCTTTACTTGACAAGTAGCTTGTTCTTGATGAACTACACAAACAGCAATAAACTACGGAGAAATCAGAACTAATTTGAATGAGTTTTACTGGCTTTTATACAATTTATTTTTTCACACAATAACCTATAAGATGTAATGTATCCCAGATCTGCACGGCCAAAGTAGATCAGATACCTGAAATTGCTGGAGCAAACAGAACCAAGCAGAATAGAATGTGCTATATACATACAGGCTCACATATTAACCACAGCCTGGAACTGCATAAAGAGCACAAAGAAAATTAATCTGCAATTGCCAGGATGTTCAGAAGAAGGAAGAATTACTAGGAGGAACCCAGTGATCCCTTTTTTTTCCCAATCTTAAGGAGAGGGGAGCAAATAAACACTCTGATAAAGTGTCACAGACATGAAATCATGCAGCAAGAATCTTCAGTGGAGTGGCCACTTTCCCAACAACTGGAACAAGAAGGAGTCATTTGGGCAGGAGGAAGCAAATCCACTGTGTGCCATCCTACAGTCCCCACAGCCTGCTTGGCAACCTCAGAAGTGCATTGCCCTTAACAACCTTTTTCCAATACTGACTTACAATAACATATTTGGCTTGCATCAGGCCTATAATGTGCTGGGTATGTTCTGAAAATAGGACCACATGGGCCTTGCCCCAAGCAGCTCAATATCTAAGATGTCAACCACTAGATTAAGGGAGGGGAAGAGGGATAGAACCTTTTAAAAAATAGTATCAGCTTCTGTGGCATGTTATCTAACCACTATTATCTGGGAATTTCTCGCTCAGAGGCATGTTCAGTGTGAGAGAGAGCCAAGCTCCATGCACCCAGAGGGCAGCACAATCACAGTTTGAACAGCTGCACAATCTACTGCAAGCAGCAATTCATCCTGACATCTCACAGGGACAGAAGTAATTTTGTGGGAGGTCCCTGAAGAGCTGCACTGTCTGTCCTTCTTGCCCCAGTCTGACCCCAGATACTCAAGCAGCTTCCCCATAGGCCAGCAATGTGCATAGGCCCTTGTTGAGTAGGGGACTCTGGGTTCATCTCTCCCCTCTCCTTCGAAGATTTATGAATTGCAGCCAGAGTCAAGCAGATTAAGGTCCAAAATCACCATTCCTGTCATTCAGAAGCTGTTCGCATTTATGCAGCACCTCTCTATTTGTGATTAGGATGCTTTCCTGGGAAATGGAAATTTGAGCTCATTGAGACTGAGCACAGCACTGATACCTCCCATTCAATTCCCTACTTCATGGCCAAGGGCTGTAATACGCGAACACTACCAAAAGATATGCAGGGCTGGCAGAGGCTGCCTGTTTTTTCAGGTACTGGGTTTGGGGAACTGCCTGTGTGAGTGGATGCCAGGTGGGCATATGGCCATCAGTGACTCCTTGCAGCCCCCAGCCAGGTGCCTACTTATTGAAGGGAGGGACCTGTAACCACTGAGCATTGCAACCTCTCTCTCCCACTGGACAATCCTGGAAAATTCTGTACCTGACTATGGAGACTGGATTCCTCTCTAAAGTCTGACACTTAGTTCATAAGCATCCAAATACTTTATCTCATCCAGTTCTTAAATAGAATCATAGAATCATAGATGGCTTTGGGTCTGAAGAGACCTTTAAAGGTCATCTAGTCCAACCCCCTCTTCCATGAGCAGGAAATTCTTCAGCCAGATCAAGTTGCTCAGAGCCCCATCCAACCAAATGGAATAGAAGGCTTTCAGGATTGACTGAAGTAACCGCGAAGTGCAGGCACATATTGAAAAAAAAATCCGTTCTATTTACTCCTCAAATATATTGAGGAATTCCTTTCCTTCTCCTGACCGATATTCAGAAAGTTTTACCGCTTTGCTCTAACAAACTATACCCTCCAGACTATGTCTCTCAAATGCTGCTCCTCACAGTGTCTTGGAGTGGAAGGTACTCTGTGCCTGTAAGAAGTGCCCAGTGCTGACTCTTGCTGTGCAACACTCAGGTTGGGTACCTGGAACCACTCAATGAAGCACATGCTCCTGCCAGTGCACCTCATGATCACAAGTTTCATAGGTGTGGGTGATGTTGTCCAAGACAGACAATTTCAGGGCACCTACATGATATAGCCAACTTCATAACTTAATTCTGAAAATATCTAACTCACTTTTCTACAGATCTCTCTTGATGGGAAAATCTTATTCTGCAAAGTAAATCTTGCTCAACTCTTTGTAAGGCTAGTCATTTCCAGTCTGAAGCACATGGGGAATATTTTGAGGGTTTTTAAGTGCTACTTCTTTAAAGAGCACAAAAAAAAAATCTTTTTTTGGCTGAGACTAAATGGAAATAATCTGTGGGTACCTAGAAATGCTTTTATTGTTACTGAAAATCTGAGAAAATAAACCAGAAAATTAAAACAGATCTATGCAGTAGAGAAAGCTACAACATACTATACTCTGTGTTTTCAAATTTCTGCAGTCCTCTTGTCTTCAAGAAACAGCAGATGAACTCCAAGTATAAAAACTTCAGGTTTTTAAGGAGAAGGATTAATAGGACTGAAAAAGTGATGCCTCACAAACATGCCATAGAATGAAGTCTGTCAGTCTCCAAGTAAGTTTCGGGGGTTTTTTTGCTTGGCCGGTAGCATGAACGACAATGAAACGCACTGTGTGTTTATAATCTGTAGATTTAGCCGATAGACATGCCTGAGCACTTTTTCTCACCCATTCCTAGGTTTCCATCCTCATGGGCATGGGTGTTAAATGTTTCAGATGTTATGAAATTTTACACACGCTGGTGCTTAATGAATTTTAGAAGTTGTGAAGCTCAACAGAGCTGTATTCCTAGGTTCTCTTAAAAGCCTCATCTACCCCTTACAGTCAGTGATGTTGTGGTAGGGACCCAAAGGAAAACAATATGAGTTCTGATGTGCGCTACTTAAAAAGAGCGTATCCATACTGGCATATTAACATGCAAATTCTATATGTGGGCCTGCCAAAAAATATAAGTGTTCCATCCAAGATATATAAATACAGTCTACTTCTCTGAAGAGGCATCATTTTAATCAAATGTACATTTGGACCACTGCTCACTAAGAATTTATACTCTTCTTTTCAGTGTTTGCATTAATATGAAACAGATTGCTAAGTTTTAATAAAAAGGCAGTTATCTTCTTCTGCTAATGGATTAAACACAGGACGTTTGAATTTCAGTGCTGCATCCAAGAGCATAGGTGGCCCAAGTGCTTTTGTCCTACTTCAATGTCTAGTTATAAGACCATATAGACAGAGACATTTCTGTCCATACAAAGAACTGCTGGTGTTCATAGATGGGTTCAGGAGCACGTAAGGAGTTTGTTAACTTCTGTCCACATCACAGTGCAGCACCTCTTCAGAGTACCTATCAAGGAACATGTCTACCTCTCAAAGAGGACAGTTCCTCATTATTTCACGGAGGTCTGAAGGTTTCACAGCAAAACAAAACACAACTTGATGCTTGTGCTTATCAAATTTGTATTTTCACTTATACAAAACCAAACAATTTTGTATTTGAATGTCCCTACTTTGCCAGTACAGAAGAGGTGATGGGATTCAATTATTTAGTGCTTTGAACATCCCAGTTTGTCCAAGCAGTTTGATTTGTTGATTAAAGTAATTGCATGGCTCTCTGTGTGCTGTAAGACTGACATGTGGACAAAACCTGGGATAAATATGATGAGTGGGGCTTACCATGTTTTTGTGCTGGGATTTGTGTAGATTTAAGAGTCTTCCCAAAATCTCCTGTAAGAGTTTCAAGAGAAGGCTTCTGTTGAGCTGTTGGTACTTAGTCTTTTTTATTTAGCACTGGAAAACTGGTGAAGTTTCATTAGATACAGAAAAAACCCCCAAGAACTGGGAGTAGGTGTCAGGGAACAACCCGGGCTTCTGGCTGCTCTGTGGATTTGCTAACTGCACATATCCCCCTCACCTCTTATCTTGTTGTCTATCTGTGCTCTTCCTGAGTTCGGATGACAGGGTTTTGTCCTTTAACTGGGCAGATCCTGAGGTAGCAGGGCAGTGCACTAAGCCTTCTTTCATATGATCTGAGAAACTGGCTTTCTCCCTCCCAACTTTTCCAAGCCTAGTACAAACGGGAAAAACCCGCATGACCCTCCTTAAAGGTGCTGGACCTGCCATCTGGGCTGACACAAACACACGGCCATCCATCACAGAGTGTTGTTGGGGAAAGCTTAGCTCCCTGCTGATGCACAAGAAAGCCCATATTGTTTGAGGGTTTAAATAGCTGTTTAATACATTCAAGCTTGGTTTTGCTGTTGTTATTGGGATCTGTTTATTCTTTTCATAAAGTTAGGGCTAACTTTCTGAAGAGTGAACTTTTCAGAAGAGTGAACTCTGACTTTGTAAAGAGCTGCAGACAAACACATCAGGGCTGTGTTGGGACTGTGTTTGGAAGCCTGTTCAGACAGTTTTTCTTGTCTGTGGGACCATGCTGTACTTTGAAAACAATTCTTCACATGCATGCGAAAGCATATTTGTGTGTATCAAAGGGTTTTATGACATGAGGCAAACTGAAACACTAGAAATGGAAACCTGATGGCAATTCCTTTCTATATTTCTTCTTCAAAAGCTGAAAATTTGGCAAATGGACTAACCCTGCACTTAGTAATGAGGGAACTAGAGCAAATAATTACATGCAAAAATAATCCCCTGGTCATTCATATGCATACACAATGAAAGCTGGAATTTATGTACATGTGTAGCCATTATATGATAACACTGTAAGCACTGGGGAATCACAATGACGGTTATTAAATTATTTTAATTTCTGGTAGAAAAAGGTAAAGTAGTGCTACCATATCATATAACTTTTTAGGACAAGAGCTGATGACCTGAAGAGGATAAAAACTGAATGGCTTACAGGACAAATCACTCCACTCACATAGCTAACTATAAATTGAATTGCATCATAATTTTTATGATAGGACCTTCGAGTTTAATTTTTATGAATTAAAACTGATTCTCAGAATAGATCCCTACCCAGAAGCTCTTCTAGCAAATGAGGTTAAAAAAAAGAAAAGAAATTTAGGGTGGTTTAATCGTTTCCCTTTGTTCACCAGCTGATGCTCACAAAGGGCTCCCAGCCCTATACACCCTCTGATACGTGGTGCTCTCAGGCCAGTCTGAGCTGCTTTTCTCCTCTTCATCAATAGATGTCAATAGCAAGCTTCCTACTCCCGGGGACTTCAGCCATTCCAGGGCTCTCACCACAACAGTAAGGAGGAAAGAGTGACTCCCTCCCCAGCAAGAGTTCTGCTGTTGTGTACTTTCAGTTTGTCCTTAGAGGCTCTCTCCTAATAGGACCAGGCATACTTCTATATTTCATGCTCTGAAACTCTGAAACTCAGCCAACGTTTGTGAGCTTCAGTCATCCCGTGACACACAGAATCCCCATTTTTGATGCAGATTCAGTGAATTCAACAGCATTTTGCAGGTTTGCGGGATCATGACTCAAAGTCGTCCCTTTCCTTGATGAGTGCTAAAGAAAACATAAGTGAAGAAGCTGGGCAGGGCACAAGTTAGTATCTTTTTTGTTTGTCCTCTCTTTCTTTGGTTTTGGTTTTTGATTTCCACACATGAAACATTCTGTCCAAAAATGGCAATTACATGCAAAATAACCTTGCTTTAAACAAATGACTACATTCTCCATCCATGTACATTGTAAATAATATCTAAATGCATTTTGCTTATCCATTAGTGTAACACTGCAGAGAATCAAAACCTGGTGGTGTTGCTCCTAATATCCTCTGACTTTCCTTCATTTCCTTCCTTCCTTCCTTTCTTATGCTGCAAGATAGCAACCCACAAGTGATACTGAGCATGACAAACTCCAAGAAACAGTCTGGTAGCAAACTATATCTGAATCTGCTGTGTAACTTGCTTTGCCACTTTCCTCTCAGTCCCAGCTAAAAATAAATAACTAAGAAGGTGGTGGCAGCAGGAGCCAAGAGGGCAGAAATGGCAATACACTGCCTCTCTTATATCAGCCAGGGATTTGGATTGCGAGGACAGGCGCCTACCAGCTAAGTGCACTGCCTGCATTTTCCTGCCATTCACCTGCCCAAAGAGCAGATCACAAATCATGCCAGCTGTTCACAGAGGCACCAGCAAATGTCAGCATGCTTTGAGTGCAGCAGCCAGCAGCCCTGCTGAAGCTAGCACATAGCTGTGATGGCAGGAGAAGCTAGCACATAGCTGTGGTGGCAGGAAGTCTGCGTCATAATCTTCTTCTGAACAGCTTCTTTTTTATTATGATGTTTAGGATGGCAAGTGGAAGACTGAACTCCTAAGAGTTATAGAGGATTCAGCTACTGATAAATGCTGAAGTAAAAAGAGTTAATGTCTGGAAATCCAAGGAGCTCACATCAGAAAAGTTCTGCGGCATCTCTCAGTCCCCTCAAATAAATTTGCTTTCAATGTTTTGCCTTTAAAGCCAAGAATTTTGCAAAATATTCCCAATTTCCCTATCTTCAAGATTTCTTTACAAAGAGGCAAGGAGAAAGGTATCTAAAACCAGTTGAAGTGGTTTGTTCTAATCAGGTATTTAGAACCATATATAAATCACTATTGTCCCCCATTTGGTTTTGCAATGCAAAATTTGAAATTATTATCGTGGTAAATATGTTACATATTATTCCCTGATGTTGCTATGTGGCAAAACAGAGCTCTTCGGGAAGCCAAAGTAGGTTCTTGGAAACTGTAAACCAGAGGCTTTTAGGGAAAAATAAAAAATAAAATAAAATAAAATAAATAAAACCCATATTGGTATCTTGCCAAATGCATCCTTTCAGACAAGACACTGTCATTTCTCTGCTAGATTAGGAACTGACTAAAAGCATTAACCGTTGGAATGTGAGAGAGCACCTGAGAACATGCTGTTGGTAGAATAAGAAGAAGCCCTCAAGAAGAACAAGCTCAGACTTGTTACAAATCCCATCTCATCACCTTGATTGTCTTATGGAGACTCTGCCTTCTTCAGGAAGGAGGAACAGAGCTCCCATTTCTTATTACTTCAGGAAGTTCTTCAATTCAGTTTGATTAAGATGATGTCTGGGTATGCAGAGAAAACTGCCCTTGTGGTGTCTGAACAAGAGATCAGGCACTGTTCTCTAAAAAGGAAAAGAATTGCCACCAAACTGGAATTCTTTATTTGGAATGAGAGTACCCAAGCTGCCACCAAGGGTTTTTGAAAGTGTAGGCTTCAGACTGCTGTTCATACAGCCTCAGACCCCTGAGCACCGGCTCAAAGCGGTCCCTCCCCAAAAAGCCCATTTAATAGCTGATTCTGCCAGACTGTCTGCCAATCCTCAGTCATAGGTGTGATTTACTTTAGGGGGCCTACCTTTCTTTACCTATAAGTGGGACATACTGCTTTTGAGGCCCTCAATAATACAGGACTTTCCTGACTGAATTTGTGTGAAATGCAAAAGCTGGCATTGAATCAAATGTGTTCTATATAAATACCCAGCCTTCAATTAAAATTTCCTGGAAGAAAACCTTTATCACTTCAGGTATTTCAATTGCCAATTAGGTTTTTGTCTTCCAGACTGGCTTTTTTGAGTCATTGAAGGATCTTGTATATTTATATCTTTCTCTTACCAGAGTTATGTTCCCCATAAATTGTAATTAAGTGACCCTGTAAATTCTTTCTGACAAGCTAGAGAGACAGAGCCATGGGGAAATCTGAGTTAACACATTTTCTAGATCTTAAACAATTATTGTTAGAACTGAGGAGGAAGTAATTACTGCTAAAGTCTTTCTTTTCCTTCTCTCTCTCTCTGTCTCTTTCTTATAATGAAAAATACTAAGACCTTCAAATTACTTTCTCTACTTAAGACAGAAGGAAAAAACAAAATAGCTTTTTTTTCCCCCCCAAGCATCAACACAAAGAAAATGGTATTAGATTTTTTTTTCTACAACAAAAGGCATTTTCAGCTGAAAAAAAAGAAATACAAATATCTCACATTGATGAAAGTGAAATTAATAAGTGGTTGAGAAGAGTTTCCTAAAACAGGATTTCCTAAAAACTTTTGAGTTTGTCTGTGATTTACAGCACATTCAGAAAAGCTGGGAAGAGATTCTGCTGCAACAGGCAACTTTGACTAGGAAAAGTCCAAGTACAGGCATCACAGTGGTAGAAGGCTGTGTTACTTCTTTAAATTTTCATCCCTGATGATGATTTCTGCCACATGAGTTCTATCTTTCAGTCCTGTTTTGCATCACACTATTCCTTTGGAGACACTTTGGCCAACAGGCATCCCCTGACTTAAAGATTTTCTGCAGGGATGCGTTCTCTCTGCCTGCCAGCTGAGGACTCCTTATCATCACAGCCTGTCAAAGATCCCCCTGTGTTTAGCAACAGTTGCTCTTGGTGCTCTTCCTTCTGGTTGGTAGCATTGTTATCTCTTCTGCAAGAACAGCATTCATGTCTGTCATTTCAACGACTCTGAATTTCTTATTTTTGTTGGGACTGATGGCAGTGCTGCTAATCCTGTTTGTTGTACACTCTCTGGGACTGACATAATGAGTCATTCCTGTGTGCTCCATAATTGTCAGGTCAAGCTCTTTTCATACAGGGGAGAGGCTTGTAGAAAGATTGATTAAGGAATATTGCCCAACTAATGTTCTAATGTAGCTTTCTATGACGTGACTAAACGGTATATCTCAAAAGTTTGACATGTAAGATGATTTTATTTGAGTAAAAACCAGCAAATGGAAAGAAACAGAAGTTTTTACAGTGACCCATGAAAGTATTCCTGTGGCTTTTCCAACAGCAGCATTGGAAACACTGTAGTGATTTGATGAAGAAGAGAAATATGAAGGTGAGTTTATTGAGCATGGAGAGAAGGATTCACACTAGTCACCCTTGGTTTTCCACGTAAAATTCAAATGCACAAGGAAACATTTGTGACCATCAAACTATTTTCTGATTGTAAATGATTATTCAGCTAAAGTTATACAAGAATTGACCAGAAACACTTGGGCATTTTTTGGCTTGGGGAGGTGTGGAGCATTTTTACTTTTCCTAATTAAAGGTTCATTTTTCCACTGAAGTGTAAACAAGCTAACACAGATCTTGAGTCACAAATACAAGAATCTAAGTATAGTTTGGCTAGTCCACACCAGAGGTCCATCTAGATGCCTGTCTTGTCTCTAAGAGTGTCTGTAGCAGATGTCTAGACAAGGCAGCTAGAACAGTGAAGGTCTGCAATCTCTCAAAATACAACCTCAGTCTCACAGTAGTTGTAGCTTAGGGAGTATTCTAGTCTGGAACTGCTTTTATGTCTACTGTTTTCAACTCAAGCACCAATTAGCATCCAAATGTTTCAGTCGCAAGGTGTTCCACAGCTTACCATTGATTTATGGAAGAAATAGCCCCTTCTTTTCTTTCACAGTTGGTTCCCATTGGCTCCATAGAAGGTCTCACTGTTCTGTTTTGACTGCTTTTGTTTCGTAAAAGGCAGTGGGTATCTATTCGTCTCCTGCAGCAGAAGCATGATTTCAGAGAACAGTACTGTACCTCTTGTCGGGTGTCCCATGCTCTCCTCAGTCACTCTTTATGGAAGCTGTGCCCTACTTTGATAGCTCTTCTTTACCAGACTTTTCCCAGCTGTTACAGCCTCGTGGAGGCACAGAAGCAAGAACTGTATTCACTGCTCCAGACAGCACCACCACAGGCTCTTTGGCGACATAATCATAAGTAATTTTTGTCCTCTATTTGCTACCAGTGCCTATCAAATGATTTATTTTTTCACAGCTTCTGCAAATTGAGATGGTGTCTCTGTGGAAGTGTGTATTGTTACACAAAGATCTCATTTGTGAAAGACTGTGGCAACAGCACTTGAGACCCACCAGTGAACAGGTAAAACTAGAATTGCTCTTTCTTTTATGCATTATTTTACATTTACTTACATCAAGTATCTTCTGTTTACTCAGTCACTTTATCTTGTCACTTCCTTCTTCGATCATGAAGAGGCCTTTGTCCTTACCACCCTAAATAACTTACTACCACCAGTGTACCTTGTCACCTCATTATTCACTCCTTTTTCCATATCACTTATGAACATGTTGAACAGCACAGGCCAGAACACAGATCCTGCAGGATTTCACTCTTGACTTCTCTCCACATTTCATTCCTAACCTTTTCTTTTCTATCTTTTAATCAGATAGAATCATGTCAGAGTTTTGGTTCTCATCCCATGGCAACCTAGTTTTTGTAGCAGGCATTGGTGAGGATGCCTTGCTGAAAGCTTTCTGGATTTTCAAGAAGGAGAATACAGCTGTACCTTCCTAATCTATGTGCTTCAAAGAACTACTATGAAAGCTGGTAACTGCAAGCACTGAATATGTTGAATAAAACCTGAGATATTTTTTAAAAATTGAGATCACTCTACACATAATTCTCCTTTCAGCAATCACCTCTGCCATGTCTGCTGGATCTACTTAGCTGACAGAAGACAGTGATACTTATTCAGCCTCAGCAATATCCTTTCCGCTAACCCAAACAGCATCACAAGCCTGACTGTTGTTTCAAGCTGTGACTTCTTTTGCTCCAGAGTTTGATTTTGTATAAGGCAATTGATATCACGACTGACCCGAGGCCAAGAAGTGTGCGGTTTGGTTGTTTGAATGATACCTCCTGGCAAATAATCATCTTTTCTGCTCGTTATTTTGGATGTAAAACACACCCTGCATAAAAATCCTCATTGAAGTTGGCTTTGAAAACACACATACCACATTAGGAGCATGTACTAGGCTAAAATATTTTTGACATGTATATACACTCAGAAAGTTATTAAAAAATATGCAGCTTGATATTATTTGAAATGATGGAAACACTGAGGTATGGATATCAGGAGTTTTAATCAAAATTCCATTGGGACTTCAATTTGAGATTGAAGCTATACGAAATATTTGCATCTGAAAGCAAAATCCACAAATATTTGGATTTTCATCAGTTCTGCTTGGATGAAAAACTGTCAGGCACTGCAGTTTTGGCAGTCAAAAATTTCTTTTCCCAAATGTTAACTGTGTTTCCCACCCATTGGAAAAATTGCAGGAGACCCAGGGGGGCTTCTAGCTCATATAAAGCCAAGTGCCAAAGAAAAGAACTTCCTCAGGGGTTCCTTGTTTCTCCTCAGGGGTAGTCTGCCACCTCCAAACCTATGCTTCATTTTCATGGAGGAATAATTCCTTATGGCAACTTTCCATGATTCTGCCTTGGAACAGGGCAATTCCCAGCAGCCACGGATGCTGCAGTCTTACAACTTTGTTTAAACATCTGCTTAGATTAAGAAAATATTAGCACAATACTGGGCACAATGGTCTTTCCATAAAAGGGCTCTAAAATGTCTCTACTCACAAAGTATTGTTTTCCCCAATAAGCAAGGGAGGGAACCAATGGCAGGTGTAAAGTTTCAGTGTGTGTATATATTTTTCCAAAATCCTTTGAGGAAAATGTCACAGCTTGTGTCAGAGATGCAAGAACCTAATTCCTGATGATGAATGTTCTGAAACCTTATTGCATGACAGAAATACTGACTCATTCTCCCTACTCAACTTAGAATTCTCACATATAAATCTACCAGCAAAGTCATCAACTTTTATGTTGTTTTATTAGCTCAAGATATCTTTTTTTTTATAACAATAAATTCTTTAGTGAAAAGTGTTAAGCAATTAACAGGGGAAAACCCAGCCACTTTTCCTCTTTCTGCTTTTCATCTTTCTAAGACCAACTTTGTTAACACACATTTTATGCTTCTAGATATTTACAAAGTACAGCCCAATTACAAATAAAGTTTATAAATTAATTTTTTTATTCAGCGTTGATCTCTTCAGCAAATACAAATGAACAATGATGTGAGACTTGCTCATGTTGACCGTGTGCTGTGACTACTGTTGCAAGATCTTTTTTCTCTTCATTGATACCTTGGGTTCTGTAACTGACTAAAATAGGAAGCATTGCTGCCTCCTGCCTGAGGAGATGACTCCTGAAACTGCAGAGCTGTTTCCAAGATAATTATTCAGGAACTTGGAGCAGCTATGTGTGCATTAACACCCCTCCTTCTCTAAAAACCTTCTCATTGGTACAAATACACGGGAGAGGAGGGAGGGCACAGAAGGTAACCACACCAACATCTGTATCTAAAGAAATACTTCTGGCTAGTGCATGGATGAGTTATTTCACGCCAACCCCTGCTCTGCAATTTCAGTAAAGGAATAAAGTAGTGATGTTGTGCAGTGGATGAAAACACATAAAGAAACAAACATATAGATCCTTTCCGTATACACAGATCAAGGCAAATCCAAAGTTGTTGCACTGAATTTAGCAAGATTCCATTCTTGCCAATATACAGACCTCACTCCTTTTTTTTTGTTTTTTTCTTTTAGGAGCTACTCAGCAATGTGAAGTTTTTGTGTGGAAATTCAAACCTTATTCTCCCTTGTATTTTAACTATATGACTATCCCACCTGCTAAAAATAAGTCGACCCTGGCCTGAGCAAAGTATTGGACTGAGTTTTGTGTTAGTAATGAAATCTTATAGCCAGTAAAGTTTCAAGTTTCATTGTGAACCTTTCACTCTGTTCTAACTTCATAATTCCTTGAAAGCCTAATGCTGAAATATTTTTCCTTATCAGTTTATGTGTCTGTGTATGTATGCGTAAATAAGTACTCATATAAAATAACAAGTTATATATGTAAACTTTATATATAGAGAATATGAAGGCAAGATTGTGTGGCTATTGGTATGAAATAGAAATGAGGACATTACTCATGACTGATAAAACCATGAATGCTTTTCTCAAATGAGTGTGAATACAATGTTTCAGCCAAGCAAAGTTGGTACAAGATTAAGAACATTATAATTAGATATATAAATGGGAGCTGTAACTGGAAGTTTCACTTCAGTCTTAACTGTAACAGTCACAACTGCAGCAATGTATTTATTTCAGCATAGATAAGTAAATATGCAGGCCTGGTTTACTGGTAATGAGTTACACTGAGTGAAGTAACTGTCCACTCTATGGACACTATCATTATATTGATAACAACACGACTTTGTGTCAGTATAGTTCAATTTTATGCTAAAAAAAAGCAGGAAAGAGGGGGACAGTCTGGCCCACAGCTAATTCTTAGTTATTGTAAGCCTCTTTGAGGTCGTTGACAAAGGAAAGGGATTTTAACTTTGTGCAATTACTGATCTATTCTCTCAGGATTCTGTGAAAAGGCACAGTGTAGCAGCCCTAGTCAAGGCCTGGTTTAAGAACAGAGGCAGCTAAGTCGTGTTGCCAGTGCTGTTTTACGGTGGTGGAAGAATTAGGCCACACCTGATGTTCAAAACACAAAGGTTTTAGGTTTCTGAACAGACAGTTGTGCGTGTTCAGCACCAAGTGTAAATGTTCCCAAGTGCCACTTCAGGAGGAGAAATAGAAGGAGCTCACGTTCAGCCCCGCAAAGTTTAGAGCGTGTTGCTCCAGGCACAGGCATAAATGTCACTCTGTCTAACAGATAGCACCTTGCAAAGCATTGATAGAAAAGCACTTCTTTTTCCAAAGAAACCACAGGACTAGAACGAGCAAATCTCAGACAAACAACACGCAAGGGCAGGGCTGCTGTGTGTTATATATTATGCCTGGGTATATGCAAGGAGATCCAGAGGAAGTCAGAATCATTAGCACAGCGATTTTAGATAAAGTTCATCCCACCTAATTACAGGTGTCTTGTTACATCTGAGCTGGGTTTCTGTAACTGCCTTTTGTAATTCTGGGAGAGTTAGCAGTGCTTGTAGAAAGTAATTTATCTGACCTGGGTTATGTATCTTCTTTGTGGGAGAAAGAAGAATGGAAACCTAGAAGTTTCAATTTTCTGCTGGGGGTTTTAAAGTAGTAACCAGACAACCAGTCCATGTGTTGTAGCTGTGTATAAAACCTGTGTACATGCACAGACCCCCATCTTTGACAAATAGTGGCTGCTCAGTTTGTGTTTCCCAGGCTACTGGTAAAGCTTGCGTGGTACAAAATGACACGACCCCGGCGTGGCATATTCATGCTTGCATGATATACTCACATTTCACTCTATTTCAACATTGTTCTATTCTTATTCCAGCTTTGCCCCTCCCCACAACCCAAATTCTGCCCCTGGAGGTATCCTAAATGGTGCAGGAAAGATAACAACAGTGGTGAGCTGATCCTTAACCTTGCTTGTTCAGAGAATCACTTTTGTGTGTCACTTTGATCTCCAGTTTAGGCATTCTATTAACTAAAAAGGACAAGAGCAGCAGGAGCAAAGGTGGTTCCTGCTCTCAAATTTTACTTGAGCAAAATGTTCTCTTCTACCTCTAACAACTTCTCCTTTCATGCTTGCCTCTTACATTGATTCTTAGTTAAACATGGATAAATATTTCTGAATTTAAAATCTGAACCTTTGCAAGCATCATGATAGACAATCATATCCTTATGAAAAACACGGCACGGTTCTAATTATTTTTTTCAAACATCAGGATCTTAAGGCTTCAAAATATTTTTCTTTAGCAATGTTAATCATCAAAATAAAAACAAAATCTCTATGTTCACTGAAGTCTAATTGTTTGCAAAGATTGTAAATCACCACCAGTCAGAAATCTGCTTTTTTAAAAGTCCTTTGTTTCCTTTTTTGACGCTTCCTATTTGTGGGGGAAGGTATATGGAAGTAATGAACAGTATGTTAAGGAAAAAAAAGCAACAAGGCTGACAGTTTTTGGGCAAGTTTCAGCTCAATGTGATTTCAAGTGGCAAAGATTTAGAAACCCTCCCAAATCATAGCTGACAGGGAGAGACAAAGCACTATCTACTGAAATGCATTCACTTTTCCAAGACCTAGATGCTTCACATCGCAAAAGATTGCAAAGTGCAGTGTTATGCAAAAATTTCCCATTTTACCTTTTGGGATAAGGCAGCACTGCTGGCAGCTAATAATATACCACATCAAATATACTTTTTTAATATGAAACCCTTATAACATAGCTTGGTCTTAACACCTGGTGCAGAGAAACAGCCAATCCGAGAACAACAAGATCTTAAGAACATGTGGACAAAATCTGCTCATGTGCTGGCATTTTAATTATGTTTGCCCTGACCCTTTTCCCATGTTCTATAAAACAGACCAACAGTATGGGGGGGGAGGAGGAACCCACCTCAGTAGCAGCACCTCAGCTAAAACAGATGAGCCCCATGTTCAGAATACTATTAGCAAATAGAAACAAACAAAAACTATATTGGAAATGAACCAGGAAGTTGAAGCCGATACTCAAAATAATTGTGTAAAGAGCTGTCACACAGTTCTTCTTAATAGCTTCAAGGACACCATCCTCTGGCTTTTAAGCAGGGTCACAGGCAGTGTTGCACGCTTTTATAGAGTCAGACCATTTCTCTTCCCATCCTCCATGCAAAAGGCGAGCAGGGTGAAATGGATTACAGGGATTACAGATGCTTGTGATCGAACACACCACTGAATTGGGGGAAGCGCCCTCCGAGGTGATGAATTCCAGCCCCCAAATCCAAACCCGAAAACAGCCTGGGTGGAATGATTCCATTTGGAGTCTGAATGGAGGAGCCAAAGTTCAACACAGCTAGGACCCTGCCGAAGGCCAGGGCACCTCCCCAGGCATGAGCACTATGTGAGGAACCCTGCTAGCACATGCCAAGGACAGGTCGGCGTCGCTTTTCTACTGGGGAAGCTGCACTGCATGCAAAATGGTATCACATTGCAAATTCTCCAGGGAGCCAGATGAAGTTGCCAAAGTGAATGTGCTTTTTCTTAGTGTTCAAGTCCTTCAATAGCCAAAGCTTAATCTTACCGCTAATAGCACTGCTTTGTCCTGTTGGCAATATTTTCAAAAACTAATTAAAACAAACTGATAGCAAGTCCACCTGGGACATGTTTTTGTCTCAGAGTCCTATCATTCAACAGCTGAATGAGGTTATGCAGATTGCATCTAGGAATATGACAATCAATAAACAAAGAAACAGCACAGGGAAGGCTTATTTCCTCCAACAGTAACACTTGAGCTAGTAATGATGATGGACTGAGCAGAGCATGCATTCCCTGTCCTGAGCCTCCAAAGGGCAAGAAAAGGAGCAGGTTAGCTGTAGCCAGTGATCCAAGCCAGAGGTGTCCATAGCACCTTGTGCAGAGCACTAGAGAAGAAGGGGTAAATGTCTGAGCCGTGCTGGGAGGTGACTGGGGTACCTGTAGGCTCCTCAGGGACGATCTGAGGCTCTTTCACAAGGACAGGCTCTTGCAGACTATTGCAATAACAATGTGCTTCCAGAGAGGTGTCACTGCAATACATAGGCTTTCTCTGTCCCCCACCTCGTGTCAGCAGGAGCAAGGCAGCACCTGCCTGATCCTCAGGGAAAGCAGTTACCCGCCCTTGCCACTCCGCTGCACCCCACTTGGAGTGTGAATTCACAGCTGCTCCAGTACTAACACAAAGCCCATAACCCTGAGCAGAGGAAGGAAGCTGAAGTGGCAGGGACTATGACAGATGTTGCAAAATGTCGACTTATTCATAACAGAAAGTCAGGCAATCTTTTGAAAGCCTTTCTTTTTTCCCCTCCCCCCCATTTTTTTAATGTGCAGACTTCAAAGCAATGAATTGTGGCATCTGTAACAGCTACCAAACCGTGCCAGTTGAAGCCAGTGGAGCACAGTCTACAGTGATAGAATGCAAGTCATGCAATTATTCGAGTTTGCAGTCCTGGTTTTTGAAAAAACATATGGTCTGCAGCAAGGAAGCCAGGATATTTTTAAAGAACTCCTACAGGGTTTCAAACTTTGATTTTACAGAGGTGTGGGAAAAGAAGCAGACTCTGATATTTAAATACATGTGTTGTCATTTTGCTTATTGAAGAGAGCTGTGCTGTGCTTTTACATATGCAGGGTGTATTCTAAGTTTCTAAGACACAGGCAGCAACCTACAGGTATTTCACACATTTCCTCCTTTTTGTTAACATTTAGGGAAACAGGGTGCATTATCAGACCCTTAGTGAATAGTAAGTGGCGTGAACAGCTTATTAAAAAGTCTAACATATCAATGTGACAAAATTCTTCTTAATTATCACAATGAAACTGTCCATCCAAGTATTCTTAGTCACTGACTATATACTAAAACATTGTTGGCAATGCAAAGTGAGGATCCACAAAGTCCCATCAGGACTTCTGGGCATAAAATCTGGTGACAAAATGGTGTCAAACACTCTGGTTGAAACATCTGTCAGGTCACAATGGATGATGAGCATCTGTGCTGTGTCCTTGCCTGTTCACTCCACACTGAGGGCTGCCAGAGGCAAGTCTAGCCAAGTTGTGATACCATGAGCTCCAGTTTGCATGTATTGGTGATTTATATGTGCAAATATGCCTTCAGTCTCCTCATTCCCTCCCAGCCATGAAGGCTTATTAGTCTAAACTTCACCTTTTAAAAGACCTGAACCTCGAAATCAGGCTTCTGTGTCAGTGCCTGTCTCCACAACACTTTCTTTTAGATTTGGTACTTATACTTGCTTTAACAGAAAGAAAGTTAATAGCTGTTCTGCGGCTTTATCTTATAGCTAGCTACCTACAGACCTTCAAAAGCCCTTATCACTCTTGGATGTTGAAAAGCTAATCCTGGACATAAAGCAAGCCTTATATAAAGCATAAAAAAATCAACACTAGGCACCACCACAACCATGGTATAGGATGTTTCTCTTTATTACATGAATTATAACTCTGTTTCCAATGTCACTTTTTTATTGTCTGCCTTTTAAATATATTTTAAGTATTTTTGCCCAAGGCTAAGCTCCCAGGAAGTGTGGGACACCTTTGCTAGCTTTCAACACCAGAAAAGTATCCCTGTCACATCTGGTTTGAACCTACACCTGACACAAATCAGAGCTCTGACTAGTAACTCCTGCAACAGGTCCAGATTATTTGACTGAGCTGCAGCTGCAGCAAAGCCCTTTGACCTCAAATACAAGGAAAGATATTAAACCTGTTCTGAAAAGTTGACTGGGTTAGCTTCAGAGTGTGAGATCTTAAGTACATATTTTTCATGAAGAGGAAAGAAACATCAGTCAGCTCAGAAAACTGGATTTGTTTCTTATCAGCAACCAGGTGTTGGTGCTTTATGGGACTACACAAACTCTTTACCACATGGTTGTGTCAGCTTTCACCAATCCTCTCTACTTACTACTCTCCATCTCCACAGTCAGTATCTTCCTACACACATCATACTGGTCACTCGGCCCTCTCTGGTTTAGCAGGAGTCATCTTCTATGAAGCTTCTGCAATCTTCTGCTCCATGCCCATGGTCTGAGTAATTCAGAAAAGAGTCATGCAGGAGGGGAGACCAGGCAAAGCAGTGTTCTTTTGAGAGGCTGAGGGCCAAACCACTTTGCTTTCTGTTATATACTTGCTCAGAGATGCTGATATTGCCTCAGCTTTTCTTCTGGTCTCCCCAGAATCTTTTCACAAGGGAAGGCTGGAAGAGTTAAATACATATGGCTTGGCTGGAGGATCACTGAAGAAGGTTATGATAATGCTTGCTAATATGAGGTACATGAAAAAGCTACACAAGAGTAATGCTATTTAGACTCACAGAGGACTTGTATCAAGAATGGGATGGCAATTACTGAAGCACGCAGTGCAGGAGTGTTTCCTAGCAGGGAGATCTGCAGCCTATGAAATCATCCCTAAAAGAAAGTTATCAGCAGCCAGATCTCAGTCAACTGTAAAGCAAACAGAGTATGCTATTACTGACAAAGAAATGACTTCTATATGATTTTGCCTAGGTCCCCAGGAGCCTCCAGTGCTCACAAGGTTTGTACAGAACTGACAGATATTTATAAAGTCACTCCCCTATTCATAGAGAATCACTGGTTTTAAATTGTGCTCCTACTCTAAACAGCTTCCTTCCTATTTCTGAACCATCAAAGCCTTAACTCATACTCCTGTGCAAGAGGCCCTCTTGCCTAATGGAGTGTATTTGGGCTGCTAAGTCTCATTGTCCGCAAACTACCACGGAGAAGGAACAGAAAAGAATGCACTCAGAAGTGGTTAAAGTAAGTTCCAAACCATTTTGACAACTGTTTGGATTCTTGAATCTGGTCTTAAAGCTCTGCGCCTTCTTATAGAAAAGAAACTGAAGCTTTCCATTTTGCAGCCTGGGAAAAGACCTACAAAAGGAGTTATTTATATTTGATTTGGTTTTATGCATCCTACAGTGGTAAGTGAGGAACTTTCTTCACCAGTCATTATGTGCTTAGGAGAGATTTTTGCTTCTCAGGAGAATGAAGCCACTCGGATGAGGTAGCTTAATGAATCCTTTTTGCATTGCATACATACAATTGTATGTAGCATACAGATAGTTTTGCACGTGTGTAGACAATCTGCATGCAGCAGATCTTGTGCTCATGCAAACTCTCAAGCAGCAAAAACCCAACAAGTACAGCAACAAAAACAACTAGAACACAGCCCTTCCAGCTGCAAATTTGGTGTGCAGAAGCACACATGTAGGAGTGAAAATCAACCCCTCATAGCTCCTTTCAACTTCCTTTGAAGTTAGTAGCAAAATTCCCATTGAGTTCAATAAGAACAAGAGGCAGCCCTTGAACTAGTAAAAAGTCCTCATGAGGTTTTATAAGCTCTTTATACAAAACTTCATTCTAGTTATATATGAAATACATTTTGACCCCATTACCCCGCACAAGATTGTGTGGCTGCTTGAGAATAGTGTGACACCTCCACTCCACACAGGCTGCGACTGTCACTCAAAACCCTGCTTGTGCAGATGTCTGAAGGATTCCAGGTTACCTAAGCAAGTTTTGCTTTTCAGAGAAGAGCCACTAAAGAGAGGATGACAGCTCAAGTAGCTCATGTCCTGCTATTCAGGAGCAGGTTAGGTCAAGGCCATTTCTGGCCACTGATCCAGTCTCCCTCATGACAACAGACACATGACAAATGTCCCAGCTGATTCTGCTTAGGTTTGTGGTAGTCTTGGACACAGATCATCACAGAGAATTAGTAACAAGACTGGAGAACCTGGCACAAGGAGATGGAATTGCATTAGGGCAGTTCCCTTTCGCTCTTTTCTGATCAAGTCCAGAGAGTGGTAATGGGCAGCTATTTCTCTGCTTGAGGGTGCTCAACTGTGAATTCTCTAAGGGATCACTCATGTTGCTTCAGCTGTTATACATTTATATAAAGTCTCTGGAAATTTGTGAGACAATTTGGGAAAATTATTATACTTGGTACTTTGTCTGGTTTCCAGCTGACTCAGAAACCATGGTCACCGGGCTTAACCAGTACTGACAGGAATAACGTTTTAGCCAAAAGCCAGCTGGCTGAAAGTCTACTCTGAAAACACGGAAAAGATGGTGATCAGCAAATATAAACACTGTTGGCCCTGGCAGCAGTAGGAACCTCAAGGTGGTGATTTATATCTCTATTATTTCTCTGTTTGGTGGCACCCAGATTAGGAGACCTATGTAGGCCAATCGTGAGAAATTCTGGGGATTCCAGATAGCTCCACAAAACTGCTGCTCAGAGACTCAGTAGTCTGCTCTAGAGGAAAGAACCCACTTCTGAACAAATGCTGGGGTCATGAAGATGAAATGCACAAGCAAGTCAACTTAGTCCAGACACTGTAGCCCTGTACCCTGGCCCTAAAAAAAATAATGATCAGGCTGATCCACAGTTCATATTCTCATCTTGAAAACATGAGCATTATCTGCCTCATGGAAATTTCTCTACAAAGTATGCAGGATAGAGACCAGCAAAAAATGGCTGGTTTATTGTTGATTCAGCTACAAAAAGATGAATGTTCTGATGTTTAAAATATTTACATGAAAGTAAAAATTCTTGGATTTTTGAAAACTTCCTGGTCAAATTGTACCCAAATACTGAAAGAACTACTTCAGGAAGATAGACGCTATTGTGTTAGGTATTGAAGTCCTTTGACTATCCGGAACAAAGGCAAACATTTTGTAGAAAAGTACACATTAGGAGGCTGAATTCATTAAATGCTAGTAATTTTAGCTCAGGTTAAAACATCTGAGCCCTTAAAGGGTTCAAGTGCACAGTATTAATCAACAAAGAAAGTTTCTAATCGAATTTGGCCTTGGGAAATTCTGTTATATATTCTTTCTGGGTGATGTTATTGTTTTTGGGGAGCTTATCTACTATCTTGCTGGGAACAACTATCCACTTTAATAAAGTGCCTAAAATAATGTAATAAACACACAGCTTATATCAATAGCATCATATTTCCCCGCATAGTATTTGTGTGTGGTTTAATTAGATGGAAGGATTACAGGAAAAGTTTGTGTCATAATGATTCTTTAAAGCAAAACCATAGATCAAAGTTCATAGCTGCCAAATATACAACTTTCAAAACAAGCTCAAGTGCTGCTATTAATCATGGCTGCTGGGGGATTTGATGACAAAGATTAAACTGCTGTAAAGGATACTGCTGTGCATCAGATTCTTGCAACTGTCATCAAATAGTCTGCCAACTATTAACAGGTCACAAGAGTTGTCCAGCATTTGCCATGGGTGGCTCCATCACTGCAGTTGGTGAGGCCGTCTGTGCCATGGTGACAACCAGTGACACCCTCCCAAACAGATTTTGTGGGTTGTTATTTTTAACAGCGTGGCTGAAGCCTTAAGGTCTGCCTGTAGAGCAAACAAGAGAAGGAAACTGCAGGACCTCAGCCTCAAAGCACTGTATCCTCACAGGGACATCCCTTGTGTGGAATATTTTCTCTCTTATTTTTCACATGGAGCACCTTCTCCATACTGCATGTTAAGAGTGCCCACCCGTGGAGCTGAGGTGTTGTAAATTCACTCCAAGTTTATTTCTCAGCAACCACTCTGTATAGATAAGCCCTCAGAGAGTACCTCAAGGAGCAGCTTTCACCCCATTTTCAATTACACCAACCCTCTCTCCTTTCACACTGGATCATGTAATATCCCTGTGGGAAGCTACAGCTCTCACTTACACAGAAACATAATATGAAGGAAGTATGCAAAGCATACTTTGCAGGGCGGGAGCCAACAACCTGTGACCCACCAGCCAGTGCTCTGTGGTGGGTCATCGATGGCCATTAGATGGCATGTAGAGAGCTGTTAACCTACAGACCTACAAAATGCTGCTGTCGCTGCTCATATGTAACAGTGTGCTTGAGAAGGGGCCTTTCTGAACTTCAGCTCTGCCGAGTCTGAAACTGGTATCAGAGTCTCACACCGAGCTGGTGGTGGAACAGATGTGAATGACAGTCTGATGCAACAAGCAACTGGAGATTCAAATCCAAAACCACAGATTTGACTACAGTCTTCAAAGTTGAGGGGGGTTACAGATCTGAATCCAAACTTCACAGCTGCAACCAGCTATAAAACAAACTTATCTATATAATGGGTTTAATTCAAATTACATCTGAATATCCATCATCTCTGGGAAAGTTTGGAGACACATCTGGCTGGAAATTTTTAAGAATCATCTCATCTGTGCTAATAGCATCTTTAAATAAAACAAAAACAAAACGAAAAAACAAACCAAACAAGGATGCCAGAATGTTAAGACTTAAATGGATGACATTCAAATTTAGATTAAGTTGTTCAGCTTACCAAAAGCTTTCATTCTACCCAACACTTCACTCCTTAATCTAACTGTTCTGTCCTCTACTGAATGCAAGGATGTAAAATCAGACAGACCATTTTTTAGACATTCATGAAGGTATATTTTGATGTCTAAAGCATCCTTACTCATAGACCAGTCTTCATTTGCCTTCATTTAAATTTTTTTTTCCAAGTCTCCTCTCTTTCCACAAAAAAAAATTGTATGGGACTGGAACTTTCAGTGCTACAGCCCCTAGATGTTTTGTTCCCTTCTCCCCCCCACCAAAATGTTCAGGAAATTAATATATCCAGTTATAGCAAAGTGAAATAAATGTCTGCTTAGATAATTGCTTTTATGTTCTTTGTAAGAAGCTTTTTAGTTACCACCACAAGGATAACTGGATTGCACAGGCTTGGCCTGCAATGAATTCTCCCCAAGATCTGGTCTCTTAATGTAGCTTTGGGGTCTGTTTAACACTTGTGAGGCTACACTTCTGTGCAGGATTACTAGAACCACATAAATGACGTTTGCTTGCACGTCCTTATGTAACATGGACAACACCCCACCTGAGTATGGGGCAGGTAAGCCAGAGTGCTCACTGCATCAGAGGCCTTTATCACACACCGACAGCAGTCATCTGGGGGATGTATCAAAGGTCTTTGCAGATGTCTCTGGAAGCATTAGAGTCCATATTGCACTTCAAAGAATACAAAGACTATCTGGGAACACTTCCCTGAACTGGGACCCATTTTTCTGGTTTTCTGGTTTCTGCCATCTTACATTTAAATATGGCATCTGGTTTTCTTCTTACTGAGAACCATATACCAAGTATAGTAACCAGGAAAGGGTGGGGAGGTGTTTTCCTTTGGGTTACTGAAAAACATTGCCTGAGGAATGGAAACACTGCTTTGATTGTGATACAACCTCCATTTTTATTACTTTTCTCTGTAAAATACAACAAAAACATTGTGGGGAAATATATAGTCAGTGGAAAGGAATATACCATCCATCAGCAAAGCTTCTGGGGGATGGAGCAACGAGTTGCAGCCTTGTCTTGTCTTTCAGTCTATGGCTCAAAAACTGCAGAACCACAAATTTAAAAACAAAATAGGAGAATGCGAAATGCAAAAAGCCAGTTATCCATCTGAAAAGCATCACAATTGGACAGAAAAATGGCCAAGACCATTATGACTACAGCTTCTGCGTGGGTAAAGCACTCCGGAAGAGAAAGGGGGATGGCTTAGGGTCTGAAAATGTGGTATCCATAAAGCTCAAGCCAGTGGCAACATTACCACTGGCCACAGTGAGCCCAGGTTTCCTCCAATGTGCTCTAAATTTATTCTTGGCTCTCTATTAGAGCACCTAAATAAAACCAGTGATGTGCAAATGAACATAAGGGCACAGCAAAGTCAAAGTGGCAGCAGCACTGACAAAAGCCAAGTCTGTGCTGGGGCTATGCTTAACATTCACTGCCATAGCCCAGCTTTCAGGTAGACCAAGGATTTCCACATCACACTTTATCCTTCCTGACTAGCCTTTGATGTCAGTTCTCACTTTAGGCTACAGCCTCCTGTGAGAGGTGCACTGTGATATGCTTGAATAGAACCATACACTGTGGGTGCTGCCACAGCACCTGTGACGTTCCAAAAGGGTGTGGTGGCACTGCAGGGTCCGTTTATGAGATCTCCATGTCCCCTGCCATTCCCTGCTGCAAAACTGGAGCCCAGGTGCTCGTCTTGAAACCTGGGTGCTACCGCCAACATTTAGGAAGGCCTCAAAGAAAAAATCTGGAAATTTATCCAGCTCATGGAAGTTTAATGTTCATTCTGCAGTAGTGGAAGACGTGAGACATTAACTATTTAAGTGCCAATAAACCTCTGAAAGTGACACACAAATGAAGGTCGGGTGAGTGTTTCTATTTGCCCACAGTACTTGATCTGATTTACTGATGCTTCTTAAAAACATTTACTTTATGGACTTCACGTTCTAAAATTGAGGCAGAAGATTCAGATTCTCATTTTGCTGTAATTGCTTTGTCTGGGCATTGGGCACCAACTATCTGAGATGGTTTTATGGCCAGTTCAACACCACCTTTCAAGAGTAAGTGGTCAATACATAGGATTTCAAGAGTAAGTGGTGACTGCAAAGGACTTCTGTTTTTTTGGCTAATGAACACCTTTTCAGAGCTTGAACACAACAGCACTGACAAAAAGCATTTAAAATGAGTTGTCTAGAAATGTTGTTTCCTAAGAAGCAAGTCATCACCTCTTACAAGTGTGTGTCACCTTGGCATGTCAGTGTTTTGAATCAACGAGGTAACTGAGGAATATGATGGAACATAAGGCAGAACATGAATTTTCTTGTAGTTCTGCATATTTTAAATTGACATATCTACAACTTCGTGTTAGATAAAAGGCAAAATATTGAATCTTGAGGATCATGTTAATGAAGAGCTCAACTGACAAATTAATAGTTTTGTGATCTGAAGTGCAGAGCTAGCCCCTAAAAAGCACTAACCCATTATGATAAATTGAGATCTTTTAAAACACACGTCTACACAGATTAATTAGATATATTATCTTTACAAGAAAAATATACCCATAGAACTTCTGAGCTACTTGTGAGCTACTTCTGATGATGATTCATATTTTTTCTGTTGAACTGCTTAAGGTACAAGCATACTAGTATTAATGACAACAATGTCCATGATTTTCAAGTTGCTCCAGCTGTCTCTTTACTGAAGCAGAAATGAGCCATCTTAAGAGTCTGATTGTGCTATTCAAAAAAAAAAAAAAGACTGTTCTCTTATTAAAAACAGAAGCTTTCATTCTCTCTGGAGGCCTGATATTTATGATCAAGCATTTCATGCCTACTTCTCTTGCCCTAATTCTGGTCATTTGCAACAATGCTGGTGTTAAGTGACTATGAAACCCTAGTCTCTGAAGTAATCAGATTTTCAGGCCCTGTGCCCTACGTCACATGGAATCATTTATTGCAGTACAATAGGAAATAAGGCCACTATGCATAACAGTACTTCTAGGGGGAGAAATGCTGCTCATTGCTGAGTAACAGTAGACCAAGATGATTATAGGTTGTAAATTCTGCCTTCAAAATCAATGGCTCTTTGCATTTAGAACTAGCAGAATCAAAGGGCAAATTACCAAAGAAATACAGAGAGAGAAAATGTGCAGAGTACCAAGCTTCTGCCCAAGAAACTGGCCACATGGAAGTGCTAACTTCTCACATCCAGTTGATATAAGGCAGCTGAACTCATCTTGGCAGCTGGGATGACATGGGCTATGAGGAAGCACCGAAGTTCCATTACTGGCTGAAGACCCTGGCAAGCAGCTCAGTCCCTTTTCCCCACAAAAAAACCTCACAGCTCTGCTTTCAGCCTGAGTATCTCCTTGTACACAGCATCTGTTGGGACGATTATTTTGCATAGAAATAATAGGAAAGGTTCAACTGCAGATGGTTAAAGAATTGTGGACTTGTTGGAGCTTGTTGTATTAAGTATCTGAAATTCAGAGCTTACCTTAGAGTCACTGCCTTTGGTCTTGCTGAAGTTGTTGCGAAAAAAATAGGCCCAAGCCTCTCAGTTTTCCAAATGTAGTAAAAAGTGTTTGAATACACACTTTAATATATTTTCTGTGGCATTTTTGTAAAATACAGATATATAATTATAGATATAATGCATATATAGCATTTACTGTATTGATAAAAAAGCTAGTCTTTTCACAATGACAAACCAGTATTTACAATATGATTCAAATTTTAAGGAACAAATGAAACAATATTGTGTGGTTATATGATAAGAATAATTTGAGGAAAAATAAGAGACCAGTTCTAAAAAATTCCCAGACAATAAAGTACATAATCTTGACAGGAGCACCACCATGAACATCCATGCACAACCCTTTTTTTTTTTCTCTCCTTATAGGAACATGCATGATTTAGCTCTTTCACGTTTCTACCTAGTCACAGCTCTTAAGTTGATATGGATAATTACCCTTTTTCAAGTACAGATTAATTGTACCATCTTTCCACTTAAGTATTTTTCCAACTGCAAAATTTCAGTTTTGGCTAGAGCAGGAATAACTATGCACAAGTTACTTCTTAATTTAAACCAATAGAGCTATGACAATTTCCATAGCTGAAAATTTGCCCGTCTTCTACACACCTTAGAACCATTTCACAAACCATTAGCATGAGTTTGAATAGCGTTTTTAGCATTGCAGGTCTTTTCTAGGAAGTTTGCCTCAAAGGACACTGCCCTGCCAAGACCAGCAACAGAGCTGAAGTACCACAAATGCTCTTTGTTATCCTCATATATGAACACTACCCAGCCATTCATCTGTAACATACTGTCCACAGCACAGCAAATGTAGTGATCTTCATCTTCAATGTACTGTCATCCTTTCCTCAGAGAAAGAGAAGTGTTATTATCACATTTTTCAGAAGGAAAAAATCTGATAGAGACTGAGTGAACTTAGGTTTACTCAGAAAGGTCACTTAGGAAGTTTGAGACAGCAAAGAAGCAAGCCCACATCACCTCAATCGCATCCTCTTCTCTTTCTAACTTTGAATTAGAACTTTATACATACCTTTAACAGAAAAAAATATATAACCAAGAGAAATAAAGCTTTCTTCGGGCACAGGCATAAAGATTGCTGTTCTATTCCCAAATAAGAGGAGGTAGCAACAGGGCTGTTTCTGCCTGCATTATCTCCATTCCACTGAAGAAATATTAGCTGAAACGAGTCTTTATTGAAGTGAGAGTGGTTAAGCCCACTATTTGCCAGAAAAGATACAGAAACACTTGAGAAACATGAAAATTCACCTTCACCAAAAAAATCCGACAAACATGAAAACTGAAAAACCTTTATGTCTTTCAAAGCTGATGGGGGAAGCATTTTCAACTACATCTGTACCCACCTTAGAATGCCTTCACATCACCTGCACAACATAAATGATTATTAGCATCCTGTTGAAGATGACCTGTTCTCTCAAGCACTAAAATTTGAACCTCTGTGGGTCAGCTCTGACAGAGGGGCAGCTGAGAGGCAGCTTTTGCAGAAGGACTGATACACACCTGGGCTGTGCAGGTGCAGATGAGGGCAGAAATTTCACCATTGTAAGTGTCTCCCTGTGTCATTGTCACTCTGGAGAAGTCTGGTCAGGAGCAGATGGTGATCTACATTCTTACAAGTGCCATTTAGAAACCAGAGGTGGGAATGAAGGAAACCTCTCCAATTCCAGGACAAAACCAGAGCAACGGGAAGGCAGCTAGGATAACATTCTGATTCCAGAAACACTTTTGGGCAAACTGGGTCATCTGCCTAATTGATACAGGTGATGCATTTTTGAAATACTCAGGGTGCAGGACCTTTTGCCCTTATTTAAAAAACCAACCAACCAAACAAAAAAGCAAAAAACCAAACCCAAAACACATCACACACACACAAAACAGGTAAAACCAATAATGGAATTTCTTATCCTGCTCACTTTTTTTTTTTCCTAAATCAAACCTGCATTTTCCTTTAAAAAAGTAAAAATACAAAAACAAAGATACATTAGAATATCCTACTGTCCAGTAAATGTCTTATAGGCAATATTTATGGAGGAAAAAATGCGTCAAGCCCTTCCTTTGACAAAAATTAAGCACCCCAAAGTTCATTTCATACAAAGGAATGCTGCTTCTAGTGCTGTTGGTTTAAATTATTCCTATCACCACAATTTGAATACGCATTACTTGTCTTCAAATATATAACCATAAATCTAGACTAATGCTGAAAAAAACAAATCCTAGTGAGAATGCTGTGCCGTTGATAAGCTAAAAACAGCATATCATGAGAAGGCAAACTAATCTTTCCGTTTACTTTGTAAATAATCCATTAGCTAAACTTCTATTTTAGGCTGGATGCTTGATGCTTAACACTAAGAAGTCCAAATACCCTTTGTATCCCTTATAACAGAGAAGAAACTTGCAAAATGCCTTTGGTGCATCAGCTTATTGTACGAATGTTTTAAAGAAACTCACTAGTACTGTAGGAAATGTAAGTGGGCTTTTTTGTGTTGTTTAATACTCCAAGTGTCACTTCATTCTCTAAAGGAGTTAGAACAGAGGAGGGGGAAAGGGGAGGAAGTCTTACTTAATTTGTTGCATATGTCCCAACGTGTCATACAACTAAGTGTATTATACCAGAAAACTAAAGCAGTCTGCACTGCAGCAAACTCTGTGTAACTCAAAATAGGAGAATAATCTGGCCACAAGCAAGACAAAATTTCAGTGAAACTTCCTCTCATATTATATATACACACACTTTACAAGCTACATCGAGTGTCCTTTCATATTCCAAAAGAAATACATTGTAGACACCAAACATACTGTACTTTTACTTAAAGGCTTCATCAAACCATATGTGCAGACACTTGAGAAGACGAGAGTGTCAAGCTTCCTAAGGTCCTAGAGTCAAAGAAATTCTGCTGCCCCCCACTGCTAAGTAAGTGCACTCCTTCCACGGGGGGCAACATCTGCCGATCCGTCATGGTTCCACTTGGCGAGGACCCCAAGAAACTTCCTTGGGAAGAAACGATTTTCTCAGGACTGGCAGCCAGTTTAGGGGATGTGGAAAAGTTATATCCATAGAGCGCACAGGGACTGTGCAGTCTAAACGTGTTGTAGGAGCCTTGGTGGGTTTGATTAGTGGTAAAGGCATTGGTGGATGGGGAAGGCATGATGTACTGGAGCTGTGGAGACATCCCTGAAATCTGCATGGATAAGCCAGTCTGCGGGCAGCTGAATGCATCCCCATCATTGCCACTCATAGACATATTCACAGTCGTGCTACTCGACACACCGACATAGGAGGGAGTCCTTGGGGGTGCAAAGGTCTCACTGGTCTGGTTCGTGAGCCGGTTGTAGGTTTCAGCCAAGGAAGTGCTGTATCTATTCAGGGTCAAGCCTGAGCGGGCACAAGCTGTGTAGTCAGCTGGAGCAAGGGTACACAGCTGGCTAGTGTTGGGACTGAGGTGGAAGGCTGGAGATGAGCAAGGGGAACCCGGTAAAAGGTGAGGGTGGGTAGATGGCACTCCACTGCCAGATCCCTGGAGTAAAGTAGAGGAACCTGCATTTCCTGGAAGAGAATATTACAGTATAAGAAGCGCATTGGGAAAGGTCCATTTCCTAGGTGACAGATAAGACCTTCATCTTTTATAATAATCCTTGAGACAGAATCCAAATCAAATTAATTAACAACTTTTACATACATGTGCAGGAGGATGTGTGAGTAAACTACCTGCATATATCTAAAGAAACAAGTTGACCGAGAAAGAGAACTGAAGTTACGTTTTTACAACCATCACTCAGTACTTAAAGCTCCTGCCCAAAAGGTTAAATGCTTCTTATTTGGCATGGAAGGAAATTGCATGGCAGTTAAGATACAGCCAAGTGAGTACCACATCACAGGAAGACTTCTTCAAAATGATTATTTTGATGGCTTGTCTATGCTCTTGCTACAGTCCGGAATGTGTTTCAAGCACTGTGTGCCTGTCACTGTCAGAGCAGGGAGGAACCAGCTCCTTAACTCAGATGACAGAGGCTCTCATAGATAAAAGCTTCAGAAAAGTTCCCAACTTCCGAACAAAACTTCAGAACAAAAAACTTCTGACTTCAAACCAGAAAATTCTGAGAATAACCAAAAAAATTCAGAACAACTTCAGGAAAATGTAGGCTGAACAATGTGCATAGCTGCTTCATTTCTTGAATGGGTAGGTTTGCAGCAAACTGTTTGAAAATTGTTAATTTACTGATATCAGAACTTTTTACATTACAAATCCCACTGCTGAATGATTGCTACAGGTGAAGCCTTTTCTCAGGACTGAAAGTATCCCAGCTGCAAGAAACATTTCCTTTTCTTAAAAGATTGTATCTTCCTGAAAACTCAGTGTAGAAAAATTAACTGGGGCCTTTTACAGTCTCCCAGGCAGAAGACACTTAACAAGGAAGACCTCCTGTTTACGAATCACGTTAACAATCAAACAGCCTGATGCTGCAAAGAGATAAATGCTGTCAATAAGTTAGCAAGTTATCATAATAGGTGAGCTAGTAAAAAGAAAAATACATTATTAGTGAACACTGCCTGCTGCTTCTTCTCTGTTAACAGGACACCACAAGCACAAAGCACCATTAAACACTGCCACATTACAGAAATCCTGGTATAAGACATATTTTTCTTTTAATTTCCATCAATGCCTCCACTATGTGAAGATGGGCGCTTTCAGCAATAACAACCAGGACAAATTTCTAATGGGGTCTTTTGGAAAGTCCCTATGTCCAAGGTATAGGTAACTAAAGATTTTGCAAGGAACCCAGTTTCCATCTTCAGAATATCAAGAGTAACTTCAATAATCTTCTTAACCTCAGATAACAGCAGAAAAGGAAGTGAGAACTTCACAGCAGCAGTTCCCCTGCTCTCAAACAATGCTCCTACATACAAACAGCCAATGAAGCTGGTCTGTTTCCTAAAAAGATTGCCTGCATCATCAGTTGCCTTTTGATCTTACACAGTCTGACAAGGTATTTCAGGTCTCATTCTAACTTCTCATTAAAGGCCTTTTTGATGAGACCATCCCTCACCCCCCACGGTCCACCCAAAACTCTGCCAACACTCACACAATGTATCTATGACTTGGCACAAAACCTCCTTTTAGTTGCCCACATCAAGGACTGGTACTCAAGATTTCTCAAAGGAATGAACTAAGAAGTCGACAAAAGTGATTTTTCTGAATTTCTGGATTTTCTGGATTTTTGCTCTGAAGATGTTTAATGACTTTGCAATCAATACATTACCAAGAAAGTAGACTGGATGTTTGTAAATTTGGTAGCAGAAAATGCGAAGAATTGGGAGCAATATGTCTGATTTAGCTGGGAAAAGGATGAGAGGCTTTCTACGTGCATTGGGCGTACTCTGGAAATAAAAGAACTCAGAAAAGAGTACAGAGATTCCATTCTCTATCCAAACAGGCCATTTAAATATTTTTCTCACTCGTGACACTACCTGAACAATGGGGAAAGCGGAAACAAAGAGGTTTCCAACAAACAGTGAGGAACAGGAAAAAGCAAAATGGACAGAAGATCAATTTTTTTAAGCTCTAGGATGCAGATAAAGTTTGTTGGCCCATTTACTGAACAATTTTCTGATCTTTAAGAATCAAGAAGGGGTTTTAAGAAGAAAACAAATTAAGCTTCCTACTATTTATTCTTTCCTTTTGAGAACATTTCTTCTCTCATTCCTTTTTTTTTTCTTAAAAACACAAGTAATTCCTATACTGGAGTTTGCATATGTACAACAGAAGTCATCTGTATGTGATGTCTACTTTTTGTATCTAGCCAGAGCATAACGCTGAGGAACAGGCTGTTCAATCCTTATATAACTGGCATTCTCCTCCACGTGTGATCTGATTTTTCTTTACAATCTAACACTTTTATTGCTGTGATGGTTGAGTTAGTGTTAGTTTTCTGACTTAGAATAACTCTGATGAGGGGGGATGAGTGCAGTGTGGTTAGCTGGCTGTTTCTGTCTTGCAAGTGACACACTTACCTAGACTTTTGTAAGGTATGATCGGCAAAGCTTCATCTTCTTTCATTTTTGTTTTGAAAGAACACAAAGACAGTTGTTACCTTGTTTGGGTATCCCAGGTATGTCTTCAAATGTAAGTGTCCTCAGTGAAGGTCTCCAGAAGGCGTAAGACTCTACCAGAGCTTCCAGTCCCATTCTATTTAGAACAAAAGAATCACAGCGTCATGAAAGCAAGCTGTATTTTGCCACACACCCCTGGATACTCTACCACAGAAACGTATAAAAATGAGTAACATTTCAGGATTATTTTGAAGTTGATTTTGGTTTTTAGAAAAGAGCCTTACAGCCTATCCATGAGACCACAGAGACCTGCAATCACTGGGCTGACATAACACAAAGTGTTTTCCAATTCCGCAAGCCTGGCTTTCTGTTTCAATATTTTGGGCCTTTTGGGACGGCTGCTTGAGTGGGAAGACTCAGCTAAAATGATGTTAAATGTTTTACTAGTATGACATTTCTTAAAGAGATCATCCCTCTGGCAGTTAACTTTAACTGCCAGAGGGATGATCTGCTATTTCTTCCTAGAAAAAAGGTAATCCACTGACAACTTCTATTAAAACAAAATTCCCAGTCGTTACTGATGAGCTGGAAAATCATACTCAGAACATGAGCAAGGCACGGGCGTACAGATATTTTGCTACTAAAATCACATGTAAAGCAACTTTGTGTCTTGGTTATTACCTGCTAAGCAAAATGCCTTTAGAAACTAAAAGTCTTCATTTATTTTCTTGCAAGTGTCCTGAGAAAACAGAAGTAACTGTGTAGACAATGGTGGCAGACACTATTTAGAGGAATCTCTGTTTCCTGAAGGTAAAGGCCCACTTGTTTTCTGACAATTATTTATGAATAGTGCACCTCAGAGGTATATATTCTTAGAGGTATAATTTTGGTGTTATTTTTGGCTGCTGGACCCCAGAGGCCTGTTAAGTGTCAGCATCAGGCACACACCAAATACAAGTGCTTGCCTTCGAGCAGCAGCACTTTGTAAACTTGAATTATGCAAATAGCCAAATCTGGAGCAACCAACATGTTCTGATACTGCTCCTTCCAGCAGGAGCACAAATGTCTGTCAGGAAACATTTATGAAGCATTTATTAGCTGAGCCTGGACTAAAAAGATAGCCTTAATTTTCTGCAGTAATGGTGAATTTTCATTTCTAGTTAAAGTGGAGATAAAAGCCACCTCCTGGAGGAGTGTAGCCAAGGCGATAATTTATACAAGATGCCTTCGAACAATTTCCACATTTTATCACCACCCTAATTTGCGCTATCAAATGCCCAAGTTTATTTAACAAAACAGTTATGTTTTTCCCAAAGTATTTAAAGGGAAAAATTCTGGTCCTTTCCTGAGTAAAAGTTTTTATAAGGTCAAACTTAAGGCCCACCTGAAGAACGAAATTATTCTCAGCACATAAATTCTGTTGCATTTTGCAAATGCACAGGGAATGTTTTTAAAGGGTGAAGCTACCGATTTCTGTAAAATAGCCTGTGGGACTGAACGGGAATGACCTAGAAGGGCATATTTTTAATTAAACAGAATTACTTCATGCAGCACTGCAGAGTAAGATAGCTGCAATTATTAAAGCGATATTGAAAAGCTGGGTATAATTCTACAGTATTTTTTTAAACTTGTTGTAGACTAAAATGCCTCAATGATAAACACACCAGCTAGAACAATGAGAATAACAGAATCGTAACATTTAATTTCAGTATTTAATAACAGAGTAAATTAATAATCAACTAAGTAAGCCAATAGAAATTTTCCTTGACAATTAAAATTCTGAGCTGAATTCCCAAACACACTTACCCAGTAATGCAGACTATAAAAGAAAACAGTGATACTGTCTTCAGTAAAACAATGTCAATTTGCAGCAAACAAGAGTTTGCAGAGTCAATTCTGTAATGAGTGTGTTTGTAGCGTAAAAGCATTCAGACCTCATCTAAAGGCTGCTCAAAAACATTTTACAGATGCTGGCTCTTCCTTCAGGACTGGCCTTCTTAATCCATTTCCATAAAAATAACTGTCTCTCAATCAAAATATCCTGCTTTTTTTCTAATGCCTGAACCAGACTTTTTCCAGCAGCCAAACAAAAAACACCTCTTTGGATACCCCCAGTCCCATGACTGTATTTGTGTGGTTGCAGATGCAGTACTCTTACATCGTCCTCAGGTAATGCCAGAGCTGTCCCGCCATGTTAAAAACTGTTCAAAACTGGTTTCTGAACTATCTTTTCCTTTCTGCTTTAAAGGGTATCTTCTCTTGTTTCATATAACACTATGGAAGAAATTCTAAGTCCACCTAAACTTGTACATTTCAGAGGATCAGTGTTTCACACTTCTTAGGAAGCTCCTTAGTGCTTATTTTATAGTTCTGCAAACAGCAAGCACAACAGAGACACTGCCTACGAGAGAGAAAGCTTTCAAACAGGGCACGTATGGCAACCCTTTTCTTCCTGAAGTACACAGAGCGTGTTTTGCTTCTTCAGTCACTGCATTTACCTGGAAGCTACTGTTCACTTAATTTCTAACCAGAAGGCTACAAAGCAGGGCAAAACTCTATTTATGTCAGTGCCTGGGACATCCCATCTGGGCTGCAGAACACGGATAATTATTTCTTGCTAGAAGACAAAATCTCAGAGATACTGAAAAGATACTTAACAGTGAATGCCTGTAAGTCTTTACAACTACCTCATCCCTTCTATTAAGTATTCATCTTCTAAAAACTACTCTCATTTGCTGTCCAGTCTCAGCTTGTATGTAACTCAGGTGTGAGCACACAACAGGTTTTAATGCTGTAGCATGTGCTAACAGACAAGCTCAATAGAGCAACTACCAAAAAGAAACTCTCTGATCATTCCTACCAGCACACAGTCTGCTCCTTTCTCTGCAAGGCTTGGTCATAAATATAGCAGCTGCAGACACCAAACGCAATGTGGTCGCTGGAACTGATGTATAATATACACCACAATGAAATACTGCTTTTTTTTAGCTGAAATGGTTTAACATACAATTCAAAACAGGCTTAAGTAGCTTGCATTAAACAGTCGTTGGATAAAATACCTCATTGGCACTGGCAGTCCAGACCAGACCCAAATCTCCACTTTGCACTACTCAGATTTCCCATTGCTATTTTGAAACATTCATGGATCAAGAGAGAATAAGCAATTAATCAGTCCATCCGCAACAGAAGAGGTGGAAACCAGTCTCATTTCAAGGTCTTCTATAGGCTGCTAGAAAAGGTATTCACCTAGGAAGCGGATTTAAAACTCCTTAGACTAAGAAGACACTTGAACACAGTTCTCCCACCTCCTAGGCAAGTATACTCAACGTAAGGTTACTGCACAAACCAGTCTCTCCCCGTTTTGGAGGAAACAAGTCGTTCATCTGTGCTATATGCCACTTCCATGCAAGAGAACCTGGGCTTAGAGCTTGGCAATGGTATCTGCAATTGTGTCTCCAGCCAGGAGAAAGAGAAGATTTCAAGCACAGCCTGAAATCACGGACCTGAGGATACATTAAGTCCATTTGCAGCCTTCATGGTATGTCACTGCTTCCACTGAAAGGAAACTTGAGTTCATGAGTGCCAGCCTGTTCTTGACCTAGATGGTCAGAGGTGTAGGAAAGGGAGCTCACCACAGAGAACATTACTGGGAGCTCTTAGCAGTCCCTCAAGGAGTCTGAGTTCTCAGAGTAGTTTGTCTGTAAGTACAAGTGTTCACCTTGAACATCCTTCACAAACTGATTCTGTCAGCAGGAACAAGCCCAGCTCCTTCCCAACACCTACCTGTTACGGCCCGAATCTCTAAAGCCTTTGGCAAACGGATTCCTATCAATCTTCAGACGAGTTATCTGTGAATATGATTAAGAGAATTTATTTATTACCTGTAAACTCAGATAAGTAGCACAGAAAACAACTCTTCTCACAGAAATAAGCTGAGAGTAGAAACATCTTCTTATTTGTATGGTTTAAGATGGTTGTCCTGAAACCCAGCAAAATAAGGACCAATCTTCTGATCATAATTTTTACAGATCCCCAGAGAAACTAATAGGTATTTAAAGTTGCCAAATGGCAGTTGGAATTACTGAGAAAAAACTTCAGGCAAATGCCATTCTTCACCTAGGAGAGTACACTGTCTAACTGCAATAAAATTTAAATTAAATTTTATTTCTGTACTGGTCAAGAAGGAAATGTGAAAAGAGAGATTATCTCTAGGTTATTATCCTCCATAAAAAAGACACCAAACCAAACAACCAACCAATCAAAAAACCCAGAAAAATACACCCCACCCCAAATAACTGTAATTTTAATAAAGGGGAAAGTAACCAAACACTTGTATTTCAGTATTCGCATGCCTCTCCTGCTCTTCTCTTGGTAAAGATATCAATGCATATGTGATTTCAAAAAATACAGCTGCAATAATTCATACAGAATTAATAAAATATCACAACACTAACTGTGGTGTCATTACGTATGCTAATACTTAAACGAGAGGTAGAAAGAGCTGAGTGGTACAACCTGCAGTTTACTTTTGACTTTGAATCTTTGTGGACCCAGATAAATTGCCCATAATAATATAATTTGAATGCAGTTAACAAAAACAACTGCAACTTTCTTCAGAACTCAGCTTCTCCATTAAGGTCCTGGGAGTATTAAAAGCACTGGAGTCAGGAACAAAAGTGCTTTAAAAATTCTATCCAGACACATATCTACATTTAAAGGTACAGAAACACCTTTAAAAATTAGACTCCTCTTTGCCTTGTTCTTCAATGCTATATTTATAATCAAGACACCATTAAGCATGCTAATTAGACTGTGTGATCTCCGAAATAAGAATGATTTTTTACATGCAGCATCTCTGAAGTCTCAGCTATAGCTTCCAGGCACTGCAGCAATACTACCAGTGAAAGCTACTTGTAGTACAAAAAGGATTTTAATAATTTTATTTTAATAAGTGTTATAATAAAAGTATCTGCTTTTCTCCTATCTCTTGTATCTCTGGCCTGCTCTGAAAAGCCTGTAAAGTGCTAATCAGAAAGCCCAAATTACCTGTTGATTTTGGTATGCTGTGACAGTAGTGAAAACTGTCTCTGGAAAGGAGAAGGCTTTCACCCCTTCTCCTGAAGGGATGGGCTTGACAGGGGACAGATCATCACCGCAGTCTTTTCGGATGACGTGGACCCGAGGCTGATATTTATGCATAGAGTGAAGGATAATCTACGCAGTCATGAAAGGAAAAAGATAACATTTATTAGAAAGGACACCCTGCTGTTTCAGGACTAATAGCTTTTTGGAACAGATTATGGTATGTGTTTACAATGCCACTTACTGGAAATCAAATGTTTTCTTTAACCTCTGAAGGTTCTTGTTACAGTAGTCTAATCCCTGTGCATTTATGTTATTGCCAACCCTAAGCATTTAAAAATTATGACTCGGGAGCTCCAAATTCAGAGACCGGCTCAACTGAAACTGGCTCAAAAAAAGGACAAAAAGAAAAATAAAAAAAAAAAAGAAATCAGGAGTGAAGTCTATCTCCCACTGGAATTATGAAAGTTTTGTCACTTTTTTCCACTGAAGTCTGGATTTGATCTAAGAGGATTGACAGCAGCAGAAATTTGCCTTTTGTTTTTGGAACCTTCAGGATATGCTATTGGAGCAATTTTTTCCTTATATCCCAAAGGCTGGAAACAAATCGCGGTTGGAACACAAGCTGAGACTTTCACACTCTGAAGAAGCATAAACTTAAGAGTAAAATGATACCAAAATCCAAAACTCTAAAGTGTTAATAAGAATCAATTTATAATACAGACAATGAATTTCAATAAACAAACCCCTCCCAGCACACAAAAACGCAATCAAAAATAAATTATAAAAGAGAAGTGGATGAACGCATAGTCCATAAAATTAAACACACAAATACCTCTTGGTACTGCATCACAATTTTAGAGGAGATTTAAAATACAGAATTTTTCTTCTATTTTACTCCACTTCAGCTAACCACTATTCAAATTGAAGACTTCAAGAAAAGAAATTTGAAGTTCAACTATTATTGTTGGAAGTCCTAAGAAACTGGTAATTTGATAAATAAATAGTCCTATGGCTATTGGCCTGTGGAACTACTAATCAACATTCTGGGGAAGCTTTTTAATTTCCTGCTCCTTGAGTAGCCTCAGAATGTGCGTGTGCTCAAGCACTCAACAGAACCTCTATACCAGGCACTGTGGAAGTTCATTCACCCAAATGATATAGAGGACATTACATTCATTTGAATAAACTAGAGTTTGGTTAGTTCAATACACTTGGTCCTGGCCAGATTACACGACCCTGTTTTGGGAAGGCAAGTTTCTGGATAATCAGGGGTTTTATTAGCCTTTGAACAAGGTTTTGACAGTGACATCACAGACTCCAACTAATTTGCTCAGGGAGTGCCCTATGGATGTTTTCATATGAAGTCCTTTTCGAGTTTCTGAAATCTTGAACAGAGCAAGATTTTTTTATCACACAGAAGTGTTTACTCTTTTACAACACTCCTTTCAGTTCTCCAATGGCAAAGATCTACAAAATGAAAATGCGGAGAGGACAGTGCATTCCTCACCCTGTTTTCCTGTGAACACTGAGTGGTACCAGGGGAGATACTGGTGCAACAGAAAAAAAAAATTATCAAGGAAAGATGTTTCACTATTCGAATCCACTGCTATTCTGTGCCTTGCCATTTGTCTGAGTGCCACTGAGCCTGCCACATTCTGCTCCCACATAGATTACTTGACCCCACCAGCTCTGTGGTACAAACTGCTGCTTGCCCACACATCAACAATAACCCTGGCAGCTACAAAGAGCTCTGCACGCACATCGGAACAAGTGAAATCAAAGCAGCACGGAGATGAACACCTCCCAGTGCTTATCTGGGTGGCTATTACAGCTAAATTGATCCATGTCATCTCCTAAGAGCAACCTGTCTGGCCTCTGTCCTGTACTGACGTTTCCTGTGCTGGCACGCTGTTTGGCAACTAGCAAATCTGTAGCAATATTTTTTTTTCTTGATTTTGTACCATGTCTTCTAACAACAGGATCTTTGTTAGTGATCTGAAGGACTCTGAACTCTAAACAATGCATAACTGCAAAGCCCTTGTGAATTAAAGAGCAACATACAAAGACAGGACATAAAAGGAGAGGGAGATGCAACATCCACTCCAAAAACATTCTAGCTCTATTATTCAAAGCATCACCTAAAGTTACTGTGAAGAAAAAGCTAACAAAAAGGAGATTCTGGCTTTTCATTTCACAGTGCTTTCACTTTTAAAAGCACCAATGGGATCTACCAGTTTATCTGCAGAAACAGCAACTTTCCCTTTACGCCCTCAAAATCCAACACCAAAAAAACCCCGATCGGAAGTCCCACTGTGCTCCCAAATATGAATTGGCATTACATTCAACTCACATTGAATTGAAGAGTTGAAGAGCCTGCCTCTCTCTACAAAGCCCTCTCAGAACAAGATCAAAACACTTCATGGGGGAATAAACCTCTCTCACAAAAAGTAAAATTATACTTTGGCCACAGCAGCTGTCAAGAAATCATGATCAGACAGAAGACACCGCAGCAGGGACCCCATAGGTAGGAGGCAGAGCAAAGGCCACCAGAGCACCTGCAGGCACACTAAGCTGGGATCACCTTTGCAACGGTTTTTGAGAGCTGCTGCCACAATAAGCCCTCAGAGCTGACCCTGAGCATGAGCGTCACCATGGCACAACCATCTCAGCCAGAACAAATGAGAGCCAGATACTCCTTCACAGGGGAGATGCCAATCCTCCAGCAACTTGGCAGTGCCAAGACTACACAGTCACCTCCCCACCACTGGCACGGTCCTTGCTGCTGTTTTTGCCAAAAGATCCTCCTTTATCCTCCCTCCAAAGCACAAGCATTCAAGCTTTCTGCAGTCAGGGAAGTGCGTGGGGCTGAGGGGCATGAATTCCCTCTGTACTAAGACAAAAACTGCAAGTGCAAATGCTGACGTTTCACAGCTTTTCATTGTGACAAGAACATATAACTGCCCACTGACTGTAAGCAGAGCTTGCTACTTGGAGCCAAGTCTGGGCTCCAAGTCCGCCGCTGCTTCCAGCCTCGCCCCACTTTCAAATGGGGAAAAAACCCACCCCAACCACCAAGGAACAATTAACACACTAACAGCCTCATTTTCACTAAAAGCTAAAATATGTTCCTCTGCATCAAAAAATACTCAGTTGAAAAGCATGGAAAATAGCATAAAAAATATTGACTTTTCCCCTCTACTGAAATTCAGTTTAAAAACTGCATTGAAATAGAAAAATTAGCCAGCTCTAACCAGCCAGAGGGAAAGACTGCTTTTACAATGCAGCACTCACTCCACAGATGAGAGAGGGATGAGAGGCATTAACAAAGAGCATCCAGCCCAGGCACTTTTCAGTGACAACTGCAAAATCCAGGTTTACTTTTCCTTAGCATCACAATTTAGATGAAAGACACAAAAGCCACCGTATGTGTCTTAATAACTCTATAAGAATGCAGTATTTCCAAAGCAGGGAATTCACCCTGGAACTCCCTTCTGAGATCAGAAAGACACAAGGAAAACATGTCCGTACAAATTTTGCTTCATCTCCTCAGACTGCAAGAAGCCATGTATCAGATAGTGTCCTATGTGCAGTATGTACTTCAAAATCTCTCCGCTGAGCAGCACTATAAAATTGTGTAGTCACAAACTCCCACTTGAAATACTGATGAAAACAGCAGCAGGCAGCACAGAATCTGGAAAGCACTCGGGCAGTGAGTCTCCTAGAGATGGCTGATCTCCTTTCACAAAATGCTAATCCCAGGGCAACAAAACGCAAGGGGAATTAACTGGCTGCCACCAACTACTGCCACAACATAAAATACTGCATAGGAATTCTACCTTAGTGCCTATTTGCAAATACTGTCTGTATTCCCACAGACATGGGCCACTTCTCTCAGACATTCTGAGAGTTAATACTCTAGAATAGGTAGAAGAGCTCTAGATTGATATCATAGAAGCTCCCTACCTCAATGTCTGCAAGATCAAAACCTACCCCCGAGATTTTAACACAAAAACTCTGCAAAAGCTTACACCTTCGACAAGCATAGGAAACATAAAGGAACAATTTCAACAAGGATTAAATTGCCAGAACCAGAAAGCAGGGAAAGCATTCCCCAAGAACAACAGCTAAAGCCCAACGCTGCTTGGTGGAAACCCCACCAAGGTTTCTCTGAGCCACTCTGCCTAAGCACGAGAAGAAAAAACCCACTTTCTAATAATCTAAAATGTTCCATACAGGGGTGAGAGAGTCAGAACATCTGATATAAGAACAAATATTGGAGGGACAGTGCAGCCTTGACTCCTAGCTCTTCTAATTTGCCATCCATCCCCTGGTATCCTCCTGAGAAAAATGGTTTCTTCCTGCTTATGAGAAACAATTGGTTTTTATATTCATCACAAAATATGATTATTCGTTTTCCATTATTGCTAGAGGCATTCAGAGGCTACATAGCTTTTTCAATACAGCATTCCACACTACCATAGCTTTAAAAGAAAAAATGTACCCATTGGAAGAGACACTTTTCTGCTTTCTGCTTTTGCCTTTTCTGGTAATTATGAATGACATGTTTGCAATTTCCCAGATTTGAGAAATATGAAATTATTTTACAGTCATCCTTCTTTTGTCCTTTTATTTTAATACTTAAATTTCCATTTTGGGGAGGAGGGGCACTGCCATAACTCTGAATCAGTTCAATGTGTCTCAAATCACTGTACTTGAGCTTTGCTTTGCTTGTTTCCAAGCTGAAATACTTAACTAAAGACCAGAAAATTTATATCCCCCCATATTACAAGTAACAGTGTGCTGTGTACACTACACAGGTTTCAGTTCAGAATAAAAACAAAGCAAAAATTTGAGATGGAAAAATACAGTAACACAATTCTCTGCATAGCTGAGATTTTATTGCAGGGCAGTTTGCAACTGCAAGCGCACGCGTGGACCACAGTACCCACAGATCATCCCTCTGCATCCAGCGAGTACAAAAACCAGCTCGCTGCTGCAAAAGCAACGTTTTATCCATTTGCATCTGCTCCACTTTCAGAGCCCTTACAATAGGCTCAGGATTCGGGGAAAACAACTCCCACTTGAGAGGAGTCACAAATACACGAATGCTGGGGAAACTAAGGGAACTCCATGTGCTAACCTTAACTCAGATGGACACTGCCAAATAAGACTCCATAACTGTCATTCTGGAAAGCAGCAACATAAAATCTCTTCTGTACTATCCTAAGAAAAGCACTGTAATTTAAGAGACATGAACACCCCCACATCTCTTTTAAGGAAGAACAAAATAAAATGATGAAAATTTTTGTACAAATGGAAGTATTATTATCCTTGTTATCACATTTGCTAGCTCAGCCACTCTCCTGTATTCCTGCCTCTGTCAATCTCATTTGCAAACACAAATGAGGGGGAAAAATCTCAGACTATGTATTAACAAAATACTTGGCTCATTGTCACAGAGTTGCAATCATACTGAAAGATGAGTGTGGTATCTTTGTGCTCTGTGCCAGGTATGTTTTCTTTCACCCATTTCCTTGAAGGAGAAAGTATCCTGCTTTAGTAAATCGTGTTACGCTGAGGACGATGGAATCCACATCCTGTGTCAAAACTTTACTCCAACATCTTAAAACTCCACCACTTGGAACTTGATGTTCCTTCTGAAAGGATGCCAACATTTGCCATTTATTACAGGGGTTTGTAAAACCAAAGACTTCACCCTGACTAAAAAAAATTCTCATCTTTTAATTATTTCTTAAGGTGTCAAGTAAAACTATTTTAGGGATTGCTGGAATGATGCTGGCTTACATCTGTCACGTTTCAACAGTTTTGAAGAGAAAAGGAAATATTAACATAACACATTTTGTCACATTAGATAATGTCATAACTAAACAATTCAGAACTTGCAAACAGAACACTCATACTGCATACGTCTTCGCCAGTTTGTTCAGAAGTAATGAGCCTCAGCTGTGAAAGGGTCTTGCTTCATAAGGTATGTAATAAATCATCATCGGAGCAAACCCAGCTCCCATGTTGTTCGTTTTTGACTGCAATTATTAACACCTCACGGGATTTCACACAAACGTTTAGGTTAAGAAAATACTTAAGTGTATTTTTATTCATGTGAGGTTATTACACACTATTAATGTTTCTTCTAGCCACTTGTGAATTTAAGCGTCCTTTTCCATCACAGCAGAAGTTGCGAGTAACATGCTTGGTGAGAAATACTGAGAGCAATTCTGCCCCTCTGTATCAGGCAATTTAGCCTTGTAAAGTCTTACTTTGCAGAAGGAGTTCTCTCTTTGAGGGGGGAGTAAAACAGCAGGCTCTAACAAGCAGTTAATTATCGGAGCAGAAAGTAAGCAGATTTTAGATCTGGACAGTGCAGTTCCAAAACAACTCTGAAAAGTCAAGCCTATTTCTGGCACCTCGAAGCTGCCCGTCAGAGCCTCTCAGGGCTGAGCAATGTGCCTACACATAATGCCACCAAACAGCAAGTACTCACATGCCCTTGATCATCCAGCTCGTTATTGGTAAGCTTCAGTTTGTCAAAGCTGATCACTTGTCTCATCCATGTCTCTCCCGAGGCGGGTGAATCGGGGGGAATATAAACACGAGGAGGTACCGGGGAGTCAGCATTACCAGCCACCATCCACTTGGAACTATGATAAACATACCTATAAAAAGGAAACAAATACCTTTAACCACAAGCACCAAAACAATTTATTAGACCCATTCAGCATTAATAAATTAGGGCCCATGAATACAACAAAAACCCATCAATTAACAAAACATGAAAGGACACAATTTTACATAAATATAAAGGATTTTTTTGTTTGTTTCAAAACACAGTTCTGGCATGTGCAAAAATAAGGTTAAAATCCATGCTCTAATCTGACCTTACTCTTCCTAAATGAGTCACAGTCTCAACATTAAGTTTCAAAATGAGCTTTAAGCTGGTGTCAGTTAATCGATTATTACAGCTCTGCTCTGAAAAGGCATCAGCAAACAGGGAAGAATCTGGTCCTTTTATCAAATTGAGTAGTAATTCCATATTTGGAGGATTTATCAAGTTGAGTTTAATATAAGACTCTATAAATAAAGCTATTGAAGGGAAAGAACATTATGATTGGGAAAAATAATGAAAGTATGTGAAACCATGCCCTTGATATTTCTGTAGACCATTTTAATTGGCTTGAATAGTATTGCAAAAAGGTTAAAAAATGAAAACACAGAGCCTGTATTTCCTTTGATAGGCCAATGCTGATGAGGTGATTTTATAACAAAAATTGTGCCTGCTTTGGTAGGAAACCTATTTTTAAGGCAGACACTTCACAAAGCAGTTTAAAAAGCACTAATTTAAAGGGGTTTTTTTCATGTACAGTAAAATTCCAGTAATTCAGCTGTATTTTTTACTGAAAACAAGAAAGACTTTATCAAATCATATCTTTGTACAATTCAGTTCCTTATTGGAAAATGACAAGCAACATAATCAGAACAGAAAACAAAATGATCCAATGCAGGTATCACTCCATACAATTCAGATCAAGATGTATAGCTAAGATCTAGAATGGTGGTTAAATTCTCTCCAGGGGACAAATTCTCAACCCCAGATCACCATTGTAACATTTCTCATTTATTTTCTATTTCTTGGCTTATACTAAAGATATGCTTTCCCTAGAAAAGTAAATAAAGTTATAAATACACATTTAGTTATAAATACACATTCTGAGCTACAGCTTAAGCTTCCAAATATTTATGAGGTCAAATTTTGCTAGAAATCCAGACCTAGATGTAATTTTCTTCATTTCCATTAGTTTTGCTATCTGCTCTGTCAGCTAAAGACTAGGCTCCAAGTGACTGCTGTCATGTCTACAAAATTTAAAGATCTGCAAGACAGTGTGGGAAGCCGCATGAGCAGCCAGAGCTGAAGTAACAGTCAGCAATAGAAAGCACAGAATAGAATGAGAAGAGGCATCAAGTAAAACACGTAAAACATTAATATTTAGCAGAAAGCTCAAAGGCATGGTTACTAATACTCAAATACAAAAAAAAATCAAGTTTGTCAACTAAGAAAATACTGCCCTTCATACAACTCTTGTTAAGTTACTTCAGTTATCTGGGCACCATGTATCACACTGTGAAGACAGGGCAGGTCAGTATGACTGTAATTATTTTAAATGAAATGAGGTTTAAACAATTAATACTCAGAATAACTGTTTTTAATTTTTATTATTAAAATTTTAATAATTTGAAATTATTACCTTGAATTTTCTCTGAATTTATGAATTGTTCAGACTTTCTAGGAATTATATGTTTAGATTGTAGTAAATTAAGTAAATGCACACATGCAACACAAAGCAAGAAAAAAGCTTTTATTTGGACTGCGCTGCACTGGTACAAAGAAAAAAAAAAAGCATTTTTTCCCCTATGGTACAGACAGGAAAGACTCCCTTAACTGTATATGCTGGGCATCCTCAGCCCTGGTATCTGGTGCCCCTTTTTGAAAAACACAAAATTTAAAATGATTCTAAGAAAGGTCTCATACACCCCACGAGAAAATGACAAAATAGCAGTCAATGAGGTAAGTACAGGAAAAACACAAGGCAGCGTTTGCTTAGGAAACAAGGCAGCATTCCTGAAGAACCAACCTTTTAATCTTGGTCTGAAATATTCCTAGTTCTAGAATTAAATCTGCAGCGGTTTTCCCTACATTATACTAAGTATAGGTTAAAACAATCAAACCCGCAATTGGTAAAGACCTGATCCTGTCTCCACTGAACTACTCGGGCCAGGCTTCCCCCTGGCTACTCTGGAGCAAGGGATTGCATCTGTAAAGAAACACCTTGGAAAGGGCTTCAACTCTCAACAGGAACCGCTGCGGGCCCAATCTTGCAAACATTTCTACAGGACCAGCAGTTTCTGCAGAGCTCAACCAGCTCCCTCAAAACACAACTACCCTGGAAACAGTCAGTGCTTCAGCACATAATTTCTACTCCTAAATGTTCAAAGAACAATCTCTTTTGTTCCTCACATCATTCTCCAGACAATAATGCCATTTATTATTTAAATAACAGTAATTAGAAACATTACCCTTTTGAGTCTAAGCAATCAAATATCTCAGTGATAAACAGCTTTTAAATTAAATTATATAAGCAATTTGAAACATGACCAAGATAGCTTATAAGTATTTTAATCAGATATCCATGCTTTTAACGCTATTAATTAATGTTAATGCCGTTTAGCACTAGAAAATGTACATTTTCATATTTATTTGTTAATAGAAAATAATTCCCACTGACAGGATGAGGAATAAAATATTATAACATTTCCTGACCACACTAGAGCTGCACTCTGAAAGCCAAACCTGAGCATCTGCCCACAGTACATACACAGTGTGAGGCAAATGTATCACAAAGAGCTTCAACACAAATTTTAGTTGCTTTTGAATACTTGGTACAATATGGTCTTTTAAAATGGACTGGGATGAAAATAAGAATCCTGAAGTAGAGTTAAACATGATCTTCTGCTAATTTATGTTGCGTTAATATTTTCTTCCAACAGCCAAGCACCCTATAGCTTTTACATCATATGTTTTTTGCCTAAAAGGCACCATACCTGTATCTTTTGTTATCCACTGGCACAATGTCCATAGCAATGTAATACTGCTGATGTGGGTCTAAACCTGAGATCTTCACTCTCATTGCGGGAAACATCCGCCTGAACATTGGAAAGAGAGAGGTCATTTTTAATATGAAACAGACTCGGGAATGGTTGTTTAGGAAAAGTAACCGCTTCGTGGGATTTTTCTCGTTCTTCCTTTTAGCCTACAGAGTCCTTTTGGACGATTATAGTTACATAGCCATGAAATGGCCCATTCGATATGTCAAAACAGATTTCTAAAGTGCATTTACTCGAACAATGCTTCATATGTTTGGGGATACGCTTTGGGAGTACAGCTATTACCACATCATTTCAACTTTATTGTTAGACAGTAAATCATTTGGGTTTGGGACTTTACTTCAGCAGTACACACATTTAAAGCCCATTTGAGATATTAGTAAGAAATGTATTCCTGGAGATGTGCAAACACCACCTCCACCCAGGAAGCCGAAGGCTTACAGAAAGGGAAATTGTCACTGAAGTTTCAACTGACAGCAGAAAATGGTGTATCATGGCTGTAGCAGCAAATTAGAAAGCTAAATCCACGGTGATACAATTATAACACCGCAAGGATGCAGTTATAAAAGCCAATGTGCCATGCTCTAACCCAACAATATGGTCTTTATTGAGACGGGACTTCCTGTCTGCAACTTACTAAAGGTGAAGTGCGAGAGCTACTCTGTCTTTGAAAGGTATAGTAAAACTTCTTTATTGAAAGCAGAAACGAACCTAAGAGCTAATTTTTGAAAAAAACAAAACAAAAACGATGAAAAACCAAACGTTCAAGATTTAGATCCTTCTGTGGAGAAACGGATTAATTAACCAATGAGGTGGTTTTAACATAAAACTGCCCTTCTTAGTTTGGCATGCTTTTTATCAGAAAACTTCATTCTTGAAGCCAAAAAAAAAAAAAAAAAAAAAAAGAAGACAGAAAAAAATAAGCGTCCTGACTGCAAGCTAATAAAATACTCTTCTGTGTTTTATAAACCTGAAAGTTGTTCCAGTTTATTCAGTATTTGCTGCTGTGCTAATACACACACACACACACACACATATATATATAACAGTCAATTAAAAGTCGTTACTGGAAACAAAAATCCTATCTCCGCCATTTCTAAATAAGCAGGAGGGTAAAAACCTGACTGTGGCTAACTAGTTTTTGCTGTTATTTCAGTGCACCTGTAAGATAAAAAAGAAATTCCCCGACTGGACTCTCTTAAGACAAATGTAGCTTTGTGCTGTTTAAGACTGAGTTTCAATCATTAATAAAGCCTCTCTGAAAATGCAGACGGTAGCATATGGATTCAATAAAATATGTTTTTGTAATTTCTAATAAGTTCAAATACTTTTATACTTCCCAGCTTTTTGCCATGTGTATCCCCTGGAAAGGGGAAAAGCTTCCCCCAGAAGGGCACGGCGCTCCCAGACCTCGCCCTAATGAACAGGAAACCCGAAACGCCACATGCTCCCGTGCCCATCTAACATTATCGCCATCTACCTGCCTCGTAAATCTGAAGGGTTCCCCCGCTTTTCGCCCGCTTTGATGTGCCCGCCCGCCCCGGGAGCGCGCGGGTGGCGGCCCCGCCGTGCCTTTACCTTCCCGCCTTGGTGATGATCATCTCGGTGCCGATCTCGTGGAAGCGCTTCCAGAGCTCGGCGCCCTGCAGGTCCACCCGCGGCGCCTGCGGCGTGGGCAGCGGCGAGCCGGGCCTCGAGCCCTTCGGGGAGCCGCCGGGGGAGGCGGGCGGGGAGGCCGCCAGGAAGCCCTCCTCGCAGCCGCCTGCGGAGAGAGCGGAGGAAGCGATAGCGGCCGGGGCAGCGACCGGGAGCTCCCTCGGTCCCGGCCGACCCGCCGCCGCGCCGGCCCGGCGGCAGCGACGG
>VZRV01006906.1:0-15790 GCA_013398115.1 Falcunculus frontatus | reverse complement strand
CCCTGTGTTTTTAATGCAAGGTTACTTGAGGACTTTATGGCAACGAAACGGCCCAGCAGGCTGCTTCGGAAGCTGACCTTACGGTCTCTGCTCAGTCCGAACGCTCGAACGCTCTACGTGCGTGACTGCGGGATCGGGCCTCCTTTTCCGCGCCTCTCAAAGCTCCCCCGAAACACGAGCCTGACCTGCGAGGCGCTCTAAGGCTCTGTCGGACACGGGCGAGGGGGCAGCGGCGGGGGCAGAAGGTGCGCGGAGCAGCCCCCGCCCCGCCGGCCGCCGCCGGGTCCCGCAGGCAGCGCTTGTTCTCGGTGACAGAAAAGCTTATCCCGTAGGAGAGAGCTACTAGTGCTTTTCCTGTTTCCAGGGAGGCGAGGGAGAAGATTATATTTCCCCATCAGCTATAAATAAACCGAAATAATCGGACAGATGTGAAGGGAAGAGTCAATTTTTCCTGTTTCAAGCGTAGATCAATTTCTGAACGAAAGTCCCTGCCTCTCCGTCTTGAGCTGGCTTTCCTCCTTCTTCCCTCACTTGCTAAGGACTTGACTTTTTCCCTGCCATGACTAGCCCATGACTGCTCGGTGGGAAACACGAGAGCACTTTGTTTTAACTTTCAACGTTGTAATCTCCCTTTCCCTGTCCCACAGAACCCAGCTTGGCCCTTCTCTCCTAGATGTGTGCGTCGGGGGGAAGCAGGGGGGAGAGAAATTCCTGGGAGCACCTGTATTTCTCAGCTCGAAAGGTTAATCTTTCCCCGCACAGAAAAAGAAAAAAAAATCCCTAAAATAAAAAACCACAATCCCCTCCGTCTAAAACCAGACCCCAGAGGACAGGAAAATATAAAATCCAGACCCTGCACTCATATCCTTTTACTGCTCTTCTCGGTGTGAACGTGTGAGTAGATGGTGTTTTACAAAGTTGTCTGAATTTCATGAAAGGCCGTTCCTGTGTTTATATGCGAGGGGAATAGCACTGTCTCTCTGACTGAAACGCACCTTCGCCGATTGGTCTTTACCCGAGCAGTGGGACGCGGCGCTGCGAGCCCGAAGGCTTCGCCTCGCAGCCTCACGCCCGGATTTTCGGATCAGCCCCGCGCGTCCCTCGCTGCCGAGGGAGCGCAGACACGCGCACTCTGGGGGCAGCACTCGTTTTCTGCCTTTTTTTTTTCTCCCCTGCAAACATCCCCGAAGCCCAGGCGAGTCGCGGTCTGGCGGCGGCCCACGTCAGGGGACGGTGATGGGGCACCGCGCACTCCGGGCCCCGCCGCGGCTCCCCGCAGTCCCGTATCCGTGCTGGAACATCACCACGGCCAGCAGCCGCGCTCCCTCCGTTCCGCGTGCCCGCTTTTGGGGGCAGTCTGCCTGGGAACGGGGCTGTCGCGCCACGGCGCCTGGCCGAGACACCAAAGAAGCGGCGGGCGAGGGCGTTATCGGGGAGCGGTCGGAGAAAGAGGCAGGCGGGTAGGCTTTAGGGTGAGAAAGTCACTGATGAAGGAGGAAACTGAGCTCCATCTGGGCAGCGATTTCTGAAGAAGACAGCAAACAGGCTTTTCTGCCGTGCAGCCCACGCACGCCGGCTCCCCACGCCGTCCCCGTCGCCCGCTGCAGCGAGGTGCCGGCCGAGCCCCTGAGCATGGCCCGATTCGCCCTGTCACCTGAATGAAGGGATTTGGCTAGTCAAAATTAAATTCCTCCGCAATCAGCCAGACCAAAATGCTTTCAGAGTAACATCCAGGAGATCATTTCCCCCGAGTTCCCTATCAAGTGTTGCATACAAGATATATATTTTAAATATGTTGTTTTTTCGATGATGTGCTGAAAGGGAGACAGTTACTAAAACTGTGAGAGCACTCTGCTTGTAATTACCCGGGGAGGGGGGCGAGGACGAGGCGCTAGTGGAGGATTCAAGAAAAGCGGGGCTTTAAAATCTCTGTCCTTTAAAGTTTGCGTGGGTAAAGTCCCTTGGCGCCTTTTTAACAATAAACAAATGCCTGTGTGTATATCCATACACATATACATAATATAAATCTATATGTATGTCCAAACCCCTATACACACATACATGTATATCGATTGCACTATTCTAGAACAAATATAGACATGCCTCGCGGTCCAGATTCTTTCAGTTTTTCGTGTCTGTAGATAAATGCAATTATTTCCTTTAGTGTTTTCTTCTCTCACTCTATTATTTTCTCTCCTTTTTCCTCCTTTTTTTTTCTTCTTTTCTCTTTCTTTCTCTTTTCTCGGTGGAAAGTGCACAGTAAGTGTGAAATATACATCATCGCCCGAGGAATTTGTCTTGAAAAGTCCTCTCAGCCCCCTGGTGTTCAAAGACTAAAGGATGGTTATTGATTATTGCACTAGATCAGAGCCCGCATTAAACGCCAGGGGAACGAAATGGACCGGCTGTGAGGGCCTGGCTCCCGCCCGCGGTGCCGGGGCCGGGGCTCCGCGGGGCCGCTCCGCGCCCGCTCCCCACCCGCGGATGACGGGACGAACCGCCCGCAGCGGTGCCGCGAAACGGCTCAAAGCCCCTCGAGCACGGTCCGTGCCCACCTGCGCGCCCGCGGAACCCCGCGCAGCTGCTCCGCTGTCCCCAGCCCCGCGCCCGCCGTTCTCTCTCGTCCTGGTCCGGCAGCAAAGCACCCGTCGCGTCCCGCAGCAATGCGACTGCACTGCCGGTGCTCAGGCTGGGAGTGCCCGGACAGCAGACACAGGCCTGAGATGTGCAAGTGTGTATATACAAATATGCACATGCAGAGAGGGCTTCAGCTGGGTGCAAGAGGCCGTATATTTAGAACGGTGAGCTCTTGGACGGGCTTGGCTGTTCTTACCACACTCATGCACCCTGAAATTCATCACCTATTTCATGTAAAGTTTTACTGAAGGGACAGAAGGGAATGCTGAGGTGTGGGCCGGAGGCTGAGCACTGGCAGGAGAGCACAGCCAGAGCCTCAGTGCCAGGGTGTGGTGTAGGACGGAGTGAACGCCTCGGCATCCCACTACAAGCACCCCTCTCCAGGGGATGTGAGGGGGTGTGCCACATCCCTGTCCCCCTGCCTCACCACAACTGCATAGGTGACTGGGGTTCTCCCGGGGCTGTAGGTACCCCTGGCCTTTACCGCCCGAGGTGTTACATTGGTGCAAACTTCCCTGCATGTCTTGGAAAGTGTGAAGTATTAACTGGTGACTGCAAGCTCTCCAGAGCCATTGCTTCTTTGCCCAATGCAAAACAGAGAGAGCATCTTTTGTCCTTACAAATTGACCAGCAGTGGGAAAAGATAATGCTGAACGTGCTCCATTCGTCTGGAGAGTGATGGCATTTTTTAGGGAGGGGGGTTGTGGACGGCAAATAAAAGAGGAGCTTTGGAAAGCACCGTGACCTTGGGCTTTAATTTACAGCAAATTTTGTCTTGTATATAAACAGAAGATCAAGTGTATTGTGGAAAACTTCAAAATGCGTTTTAAATTTTATTCTTTTTCTCTTCCTTTGGGCTGCAGACACTTGAATTCATGACAATCGAGAGGATTTTCTTTATGAATAAGAACATCAACAACCCCATTGTGTCCTGTCACACTATCCTGGTATTTCTACATCCTCTCTGAGGTTCACTTTGAGACTTGGAGGAATGTGATCTGGGAATTAGGTTTTGGACCATTTTGTTTCCATTTTGCAAATGCAAAGATGCTACAGTGAAACACATAGTGGTTTCTATTTCTTCCTCTCTGTAGGCATGTTTAACTCTCATTGACACTGATGTGAGTTATGCACATGTCTAAAGAGGAGAAGGGAGCCTTAGATCTTTTTCTCATCGTTTACATGAGATCAAAAGAAATCAAATAGAGTTAATGAAGGGCCAGATGGTGCTTTATTTGTGCTCTGGAAAAGCACAGAACAAGAGAATGGGAAGGAATATCTGTAGTTTAACCTGGCAAAGAGGAGGAAAACTTACTATCTCATTTAACGGGCACTGAAGCAAGTATGCCATATCTTCAGAAGTGGGAAAGGTTTGCTTGTTTTCTCTCCCTCAGTAGATTTTGGATGCAGAGCTAAGGTTGTTTTTGGAAGGCGCCGATTGAAGGGATTCCAGACTCTGAAATAATTAACGTTTTGTCTTTTTTGGAAACACAAATTTCTTTGGACCAGGCAATTCTTCAGGTTTTGCTTTTAAGCCATAGGATATGGGTGCTCCTGTAGTCCATGGAAAATGTGTAATCTAAGCTGCTACGAGGAGGCAGGGCTGCAGAAGTAGAAGAGCCTTTGATTTGGATCCTCACTGTGAGCAAGAGTTTGGCAGGAGAGGCACAGGATGCAGTAAACTTTACCAACTGTGCACACAGAGCAACTCATATCCCAGAGGATGCAGACGGGGTCGGGGCCATCCTGTGCTGTGCCTCTGTGTCATCTCTTAGCCCTTTCACCTGGCTGCTGGGTTTGTAGCTCGAGCTGCCCCCAGGATCTTGAGGGAGGAGATTGTAGCACTGGGCATAGCTAATGACAAAATATTTTTCCCCTCACTGATGGTAGCACTATCAGAAAAGAGATGAAAAGCTTGTTTCCTCTACAGACTTTACACCGATCCCGGCAGGCTCTTTCTGATCCAGGATACCCCAAAGGGTCCTAACTGGTTAATATTAGGGAAAACAGAAGTTTTTACAGAGGATTACCCCTGCCTGTGCTGATCTTGTAGGGATGAGTCTGTGGGGGCAGTAGAGGCCATCTTATTCCTTGTCCTCTGTACATCCCATCATTGTTTTAATGCATGACACACCTATTTGAAGATAACTTAGCACCAGACCACAGATTTCCCAATAGCTTCATGTCATGTATTGGCATTGCATGATATTGTAATGTCAGTTGACAAAAAAAGTAACTTTTGTGTTGCTCCCCAAGGCTTCTTTTGTTGACAAAATAGCTCTCTGGACTTGGAAGTCTTTGCAGTTGAACTGAAGGCCTGGAGGCTTTCCTGTTTTAAAAGCAATGGGAAGAGATGCAACTAACATCTGTACATTTGTTTAAGGATGCCAGAAATTGTTTGTGTTTATGCTCTCTTCTCAGAAAATTGTGTCAAGAATACTTCAATAGCAGTACAGCCCCATCTACTCTTTGCCCCCTGGTACAAACCTAACATTACAGCTCCAGCTGACATTATTTCCACCTGCTTTAAATGTGTTCATGTGCCTCTAATCCTGTGTGCAGCTTCACATTTGTACCCATTTCCTGTATTTTATAGGCACATGTGGTATGTCGAGGTTTGGAAATGTAAGCCCTCATTTTGTGCTGCTAGCTTTTTAACATTCATTTTCCCTGGCTGTACTCCTTGCTTAAAAAAACAAAACAAAACAAAACAAAAAATACAAAACAAAACAAAACAAAAAACCACCCAAAAATACAACAAAACAAAAAGCACCAAACCAAACCAATTCTTTTTCTTCCCTGTTGAGGTTTAAACAAAACCTTGAGAACTTCCTTGCTATTTTATATATCTAGCACTTTTATTGAGTGAGTGTGCAGTAATTTGGTGGGTTTACTAAGTAACTTGACAGTTAATGGGATACATCTGCAATAGATTCCAAAATAACCGGCTGCTTAGAAATATGGAAAAGACTAGAATTTTCACTCTTTTCTGTTCTGGTGAGAAATTCCTGTCTGCTTCAGCTCCACAGAAGTCAAGATTCCATTAAAGATCCATGTATGCCAAGAGCTGCTACCAATAATGATAAAACTAATTAGACCTGACTCTTCCAAACTTTCTATTATATTAGAAAAATATTATGGATTTTAATCTAAAGTACTTAAGAAGCTACATTAAAACACACAAAAACATGCTTACACCTGGAGCTACACAGTGGCTTTATGAGTCTTGAGAGCATAAAAAAACCTTCAGCCATGAAAGAAAGAGCCCAGACTTCATTTTCCACAGACAAATTGGCTGATTCACATCAGTGACCCATATCTGTGTGCTTACTCGCTCCTGTGCAAAGGAGAAGCGTGGCAACACCAGTAGTCCTTCAGCGGGTGCACCATGGCCCAGAAGGGCTGGGAACCCTTCGGTGTTAGGGAATGCAGACTCAGTCAATTGGGGATGGAAGTCTCTAACAGGAAAACTCTAACCAGCAATTCCATATTCCTAGGAAAATTTCTGCATTTCCTAAACGGACTTCTTCATGACACGACAGCCAAAAGCTATTCCATCCTTTAGAGTAAGGTTGATTTTTAGGGATAGCCCTCACTACAGGGAAGCCCACGGTAGTGTGAATCCACAGGAATGGTGGGGGAGGAAAACCAAACATTCATGCTGGAGATACAAAGTTTGAGTGGATGTATCTAGCATCCTGTGGTTCCAGAGGGAATAAAGAAAAGGAAAAAGATGAAGGAAACTGAGCAGAGCTCTCCCATGCCTGAGTAATTTTCCCTATGAGGGGGTTAGTTGATCTAATATCTTCACTGCAGCTTAATTAACTTTCATTTGCCAAATTTTAGATGGCTTCAGATAGATATTACATGTTAATGAAGACAAATAGTTTTGGTAAACAGCTGAAATGTCACAATGCCCTTCATGACACTGATGTGTCTAGACTTGCAATGTGTGTGTCACTTTTCACTTCTTGGGGTTAAAAAGTTGGTAGAAGGAAGACCCTCCTCAGATTCCTTCTGCAATTCGTGAACAAATTCTCTAAACTGCTTTGCCAAATGTTTAAAGCCCTGACGTGTCTGTTTACTCATTAGAATTCAACAGAAGTGCAGAAACAAAGTGCTAATGTTTATGTTCCAGTTAAGGAATTCATTTATGTTGCCTCACTTAAAAATAGTCTCCTCACAGAATATATAAGCCCAAAGTTGATTTATCAGGTTTAAATTTAAGAAAACTATATTGTCAGAACAACCACACATTCCTTTTTGCACCACTTTTGAAATCTGTTTCCTATTACCATCTCTGCATCAGACAAATACAACCAAGTTATTTACAGGCTGTGAAAGATACTAAATCTTTTCTGAGTAATATTACATTGGATCACAAATTCTCACTTTTAATAATAATTGACAACAAACTAAAGCAGAGGATATTCACAATTAGTAACAACAGCACATAATGCTCTCCCAGTGCCTTGTATCTTCAAGACCCGATGCAGACGTAAGCTGCTGAAGTCTCATTAACATTTACTTTGGAAGGATGTTAAGTATTGTTATCTCCCATTTACAGATGGTGAAAGAGGCTCAGTAGGATTGTGATTTGCCTAAAAAAACTCCGAATAGTTTAATTGCAGAAGCAAGACCAGAACTCTCAAGCTCTTGGCTCCTACTTGTGTGAGAGAGCGAAACACATTTTTAAAAGCATCCTGTGACTTAGGAATCCCAGTTCCAGCACACACCAGGGCTTGAGCAGTGCTGGGGCAGTGCAGCTCCTCAGGGGCGCTTTGGGCTCCCGGCTCCCATTAACTTTGAGTGATTTTGGAGCTCTTGAAAACTCCTTTCAGTCCATGGAGGGAAATGCACAACACCTGTGATTCATAGAAGCGGCGCATGGAGAGGCAGAGCAAAGGCTGGGAGCGACAGCCAGCTCCACGTGCAGCTCAGCCGTGATTCAGAAGCTGGAGGGCCGAGTGCTGAGCCTGTGTTCCAGGGCTGAGGAGCTGGGGGAGCCAGCAGTGCTGCCAGCTCTTCTCACTGACATGATTTTCTCGGGAGCAGAGCCAGGAAAGATCTAAAGACAGAACTCCAGCCCTCTAATAAATTTCAGCTTTGCCTCTGGGAGGAAGCCCTCCTTGCCTGGCCCCTTGTGCCTTGCCCCTACACCTCCAGGAGAAGGGAGCAGCTCAGGTGGATGCACATCCCTGGGCTTTCTTCCTGGCCAGCCCCTGCTGCCATGCTGTGAATGGGAAAATTGGGAGCAGGAAGGTGGGCAGAGAGCAGTGGAAATCCCTGCAGAAGAAGATGTACTAGCTGTGTATTCGTGTGTGTTTGATGGGAATGCAAGAATGAGGAACCACAGTGCAGCTGGGGAAGCAGTCCCTTAGGGCTGGAAATGCAAAGTGAGATGGAGCTGGGCAGCAGGGGCAGGCAGGGGGGCAGATCTGGGGCAGGTGGAAAGAGTCAGGAAGCAGCATCTCTTGTTGTTAGATGGAGGGGTGGACTGGTGCAAGGCATGAAGGTTGTCAAATGAAGCAAAGGTCAGGAGAAGCCACCAACATTCTAATGCCCAAAGACCTGTGACAGCTATTCATGTCAGGATTGGGATTGGGATTGGGATTGGGATTGGGATTGGGATTGGGATTGGGATTGGGATTGGGATTGGGACAGGGATTGAGATTGGGATTGGAACTGGCTACGCAGCTCTCATCCACCTGCACGCAGCCTTGCATCACCATGCATGCCACAGCCTTTGGAGATGAGGAAGTGAAAAGAATTCAGGCCCAAAGGAGGGTTCAGAGTCATCCCACATACATGTAGGTATCTGGTAGTGTCTATGTCTTGCTGTTACCCAATTTGTTTACTTTTTTCTTTGGCGATACCTGTGTACAACTAACTGGAAGCCTGGAATAAGAGTGAGGAGGAAAATTTCTTCATCATTAGGAAAGAGACTGGATATTGCATGAAGTAGGACTGGCTTCCCCAAAACACTGCTGAGAAGGGAAAGAAAACTTTAGACAAGAGAGAGGATGCTGAGGCACATGCAGGCAACTGGGCAAATGCCAGCTCTGGAGAAGTCAGAGCGTCCCTGCAGCCTCAGAGGGGGTGCAGCCCTCCTTCAACAACCAGAGCCCGAGCCTTGATTTTCATGGCAAGATTTTAGACTTGCTTCCTTGGCTATGAATTTTGGCCTCAGACAATGCTCAAAGGGATGCAGAAACCATTTACAGTACAGTCTCAAATTTGCGTCTATGTTTAGAAATGCTCAACAGCTTCATCACATTAAAACATTTTAGGAAGGTGTATAGCTAAGCAAATACTCACAGCTAAGAAGATCTCGAGGTAATTCTGAGTAAGGAAGAAAGGCATCCCTTATGTGGGAAAGACTACCAGGCCAGAGGACCAACTTTCTAGGCCAAACCCTATTAAATTCAAGGGAAAAAACTTTTAGATGGCCTTGTGCCTACACTTAGAAATTTAATTGAATCTGGAGTAGTCTTTATAGACTGAGGGACTCACAGCATGAGATTAATTGTTCATTGCAATGATGGCAAATGCAAGCAATGAACTGGCCAGCTGGTTCTATCAGGGGTATAAAGAAAATCTAGTCAGGATAAATCAGGTAAAATATCTAGATGGTGGAATGTCACTCCAGGGGCCAGGACGGGGAAAGGTTGAGGGTCTCTGAGAAAAAAGTTGCTTTTTAATGTTCTTTCTGCTTGAACATGCTAATGTCCCAGAGGCCGATTCTTTACATAATTCTGTTTGCACAAGATGAAGGGGGTAGCAAGAGCTTTGCCAGCTTCACGTAACTCATTGCAAAATCCTTGAAAATACTGTTTAAAAATATTTATGCAGCAAAAAAAAGCTATTTCACACATTTCGCATCAGCAGCCAGGTTTTAAAATAAACCAATCTGTCCTTAGAAATAAAAAGAAGAAGAAATAAAGATCAAAATTCACAGTTGGTGTAAATTGCCAGACTTTCAGTGAAGTCAATGCAGGGCTGCCAATCTAAACTAACAGAGAAACCAGTCCAGAAACCATGGACTTGATTTTAAAAGTCTTCAAAATAGGGTTTATGAAACGTTACATGGCTGCGGAGTATCTTGCAGAATGATAAATTGTGGGGACAGTCTCCAGGTACCCTAGGACAGAGAACAAATGGCAGCACTAGGACAGAGGAATGTTAAATCTGTTAACGCATAGCGTTTAAAGAGTACCAATAAGTGTGTATCAATCAATAATTTCTCCTCCATTATACAAACTGTCACAGTAACTAGAGTTTTCTCATGCTAAGATAGTTAAATATTTAACCAAACCTGCTAAAGCTAATTGAATTTTTTTTTTTTTTTACATTCTTGATATAAATGAATGAACAAATGACCTGTGGGCTCCCATGTCTCTCCAGCAGATCACTTATCTGAACCATGGAAAGCTTCTTTCAGACAGGCTCTCTTTGGTGACATCTCCTCCGTAACCCTTTGCAGGGCACTGTAGAATTTTTAAAGGTATGTCCACAAGCCAGAAGTTGGGAGCATGTACATTTTCTCTCCCTTTTGGACGTGAAAGAGTGATCTTGGAATCCAGGGAGGGAACATAAGCCAGTTATTGGTTACCCTAAGCCACTAAAAGTCTCTCTTTCAGAGAAACTATGACTGCAATATTTCTGTTGAAAAACACACTGATGTTGATGCACAGATCAGATATTCTCTTACTTCTTCTGTGAGGGTCACTATGACCTCCCTATCTTACCCTCTGCTTTATGTTGAATCCTATAACCTTTCTTTCCAGCAGACTTCTTGAGGTTGTGAAAAGGAGGGTGAAAACCTGCCCTCAGCACAAAAGACCGGGTATTTGAAGACAGGCATGGCTGGTGTGCACCTACCCAGCAGCCACGGTGGTCTCCTCCAGCTCAATACCTCCAGTTCCCCTGCAGGAACGTCAGTGATTGCTGCCACAGCAGGGCTGGCACCTTGGCCAAGACCCATGGCTGTGTTCAGTGTACAACCTGATGGGACATCATCTCAGGCCTCTGGGTGCTACTATAATATTAGCATTACTGCCCCACAGTAATAACAAGAGTACATGTTTTATGAGAATTTCCAGAGGACCGGAAAAAGCAGTCAGTGTTGGAAAGGGAACACAAAGCTTTTAGGCTGAAAGCTGCCCAGTGAACTTCAAGGCAGGCTCCTGAGACCAGGGGCCAGGTCCCTCAGGTGACAGAACCTGGCACAGCCTTGCTGGGTTGATCAGGTCAATCCTGATGCATAAGGATTAAGAAAGAACTGACTGTGCTGAATTTCCTTTTTGTTTATTCCAGTGGTTGCCACCAGGCAGCCCAGAGAGGCTTTCCAGGCCTCTCTGAGGGCATGGGAAAATCAGTGTGTTTAGCTTTCCTGGGCTGAGCACTGGGCTCAGCTGGAAGCATGGACCTTGAGGTTAGGTTTACATCACCAGAGGTGGGCACATAAGCCTATCCTCTGACTTCTGCCAGAGTTAAATTTAAAACCTTGATGGCTTAAACGAGTTCTGTGGCAACACAGTGATGGGTTTGAAAGGAAATGAGAGAAAATAAAATGGAAAAAAACCCCAACAACAAAAAAACCCCCCAAAACAGAGAGAAAGGGAACACAGCTATGACATGTTAAAAATGGAGAAAACAAGACTTATTTGCAGTCAGCAGTTCAGAACATGGCCTGGAGGAGAACCAAAGACTGTGTGCCCTTGCTCTCAGATGGGGGATGTCTGCCTGCCTTTGGTGACAAGCTTGCACCAGCCACAGCTGCCTGGCTGAGGAGCAAATTACTTTCTCAAGCCTGTGAACTCTTCAGGGAAGCAAAAATTTTGCTCTTATGTGTGTGTGAGGCACCTAGAAGAGGCAGGTCCTGATCAATAATAAAGACCTCTAAGCACCAGAAAGACAGCTAATACTGAAGACCTGTTTTTAAGGTCAAGGTCTAACATGGACATGTTGTCCTGGTCAACAGCAAGTGAGTGCTGTCCTATTTCTGTAGTGAGAGGGCTGAGCCACATAAGCTTTACAGAAAAACATCCAGAGGGGAAGATTTATGTATTTGCCATGAAAAAAAAATGGAGGAACACCAATTCTCATATTAGATGAACTTGGACTGTTTTACGTTACAAAAATAAATGCATCCCCATGGAAGAAGAGTGCAAATATTTGCATTATTTGTGTGTCATTCAACTGTCTGGCTGCATGTGCAATGCAGTCTTTGCAGTAATGTGTTTGTTGCATGCTGTTGGATAAAGTCACTAATAGAGATTTAATAGGTGTACAGCATAAAACTCAGCCTCCTAATTTGCCATCATCATTTTATCTTTAGCTATAACTAATAATTATAAGAAACATCTCTGTCCCAAATAGTCTCAGAGGAGTTTATTAAGCAGATCTTCACATTCAAAAAAGCTGTCCTGATAGCATCCTTGTTTCATGGGGCAGGGGGGAGGGAGGAGGGGGTGGGGAGAGGAAAAAAAAAGAGAAAAAGAGAAAAAAAGAAAAAAAGAGAAAGAGAAAAGGACAGCTCTTCTGCCAAAATAAATCAATTACCTCATGGATTAAATGTTTCTTCAGAAATACGTAAGGACAGGGAGCAATGTTCTCCTTTTTCTTGGAGGAAGTTTTAGGACATGAATTCTGTTTCTTGAAGTGTAGATATTTTTTGTTCTTTGGCAGCAATCCTCTCAAAAATGCTGCTGGTGTTGAGAAAATGTAACTATAGATCCAACACTGGATGCACAAATAGTTTATAAACTACAGGTTGGGTCATGTGCAAAAGAGCCAGTTGGAATCACAAATAGAACGAGCTATAGTCCAGTGCTGGATTCACAAATAGTCTAGGAACTACAGGTCTGGTGGACTGGTAGATTCAGAATTTAACAGTATCTAGAAACTATAATGTGTCATTTCCCATTTTTCACAAAAGAAGAGTACTTAAAATGTTACAGAAAATGAGACTAAAGCTAGAAATTTCTCTATCATTTTCTTTCACTGACCCATTATTTTTCCTCTACTGTCATTTATTACCTCCTAGAAACAAATAACAGAAGAGACGTGATAAATGGGAAGCTAACCATGAAAAGCATTCCCAGGAATCTTGCCCTAAATATTGAAAAACAAAGATGGAAGCTATGAAACTGGAAAGCAATATTGGAATGTGAATAGTATGGTAGAATATTCAACATTTTCTTACTACTTTTGTTTTAGACATACTTTAATATATAAATTGCCTGGATAGTAAGCTTTCAATTGAAAGTTCATTTTCTGATTTGATTTAATTTCTCATCTTCTTACCATTGTTATTGTCAGATAGATGCAATATTTATTCTTAGAATTTGTCTGTTACTATCAGTGTTATTTATATGATTCTGTGTTTTATTATTGTAATTAAAATGTTCTAAGACTCTTTCAATTCATTGTGATAATGAAGAAAATTTTATTGTGTTAGATTTTAGTTCAGGATTCAAATGCTATTAATTTGGAAGGGGATTTCTGTGCAGTCATCCCATCCCCCTCATGAAATCAGTACTTCTAAGCAGTTTCAGAATTTTTTTTCTGATAATTCTTTACAGTCAACGGTCTGAGTAACAAAAAGTCTTTGATAACATACTATGAGATGAATCTTGCAAAGCAAAAGGAATGAGTTTTACTGATTTTGGTGGAGATATCACAAACGTCATCATGATTGAATGAATCTTCTAACAGGAACCAGCTGATTTTATAGACAAAAGTCCCGATCCTCACTTTGATAAATCTCTTCTTATTTGAATGAAGATTGCAGTATTGGACCCACATGGAACTTGGTCAGAGGCCAACAATGTGCTGAGAATGGAAACATTAGTTAGTGATTAGAAATCTGACTCTATTGTTGTGCAGATTTACTCTAGCTATTGTCCTATAAGAGTGAAAAAGGGCAAGTGAGGTAAAAACCCTTTTCCCCCAATAAGAATTGCTTTTCATCCGTGCTCACAAGACCCCTACGTGCTTGTTTACTGCAATGGCCTGCTGTACGTGAATGGCTGTATGCTTCATTTGCACAAAGATGGGAGCAATCTGAAAGTGCACAACCTACTCCTATAAACACCCCAGGAAGGCTGGGAATCTGGTTCAGATGCTGTCATCAAAATGCGTTTGTCATGGCAGTTCATGGTAGGTGCTCCAAAAGTATTCCCATGATCTCTGCAGGGAGGGGAATGCTCAGCTGGAAGATGGTAGGACTTCAACTCTTGCACCTCAAAAGGTCCTTCTCAGCCACAGGGTGACTTAGCAGGATTCTGGGTCAAGCTTGAAGAAGACAAAATGTCATTAAATACTCTTCTGAGAGTTATAGGTCAAGTATTAAACATTGTGCAAGACTGTCAGCCCAAAAGCTTTCTCTGCTATATGAAGATCTTGGAAAAATAGCTCAATTCATGACATTTATGAGTAAATGTGAGTTTTTCAGCTATTTGTCTCCCACGGAACCAAAACTAGGAACAGATTCAGCACTGCCTCTATTCCCAAAACTTAGCTGTCTGAGTTAAATGAGATCTTGCCCTATGCTTCAGCGACTTCCACCGACTAAGCGCGATCGGATACATCTCCACCATTAGTTTACAGATACTGCAGTCATTGCTCACGTTGGATCACAAAACATATAGAACTCCTGCAAATGTGGAAATACCATCAGATATCTTTACTCACTATATTACCCAATGACAACTCCAAACAGGCATTTCAATAGTTTGTCAAATCCTGTCAGGATGGTGGGTTTATTGTTGAGTTCTGGCCAAATTGCCAAATTTGGATTTAGAAAGCATGCTGTCCTCATTAACAGGCACTTAATTAATAGCAGTGGCGAGTCCCTGGAAAAGCTACTGATGTTTAATAAGTCTTTTGTGTCTGGCTTCTAGAAAGTTTTGGATTAGCAGAAACGTGGCAGATCAGATTCAGCAGTGCATTACACATATTTCTTACTAAATGGCTACTGTTGAAATAGAATCTTTATCAAGCAAGAACATACCTACGCTCCAAAATCCACTGCAGAATTAGCATTTACCACTTTGTTTTTAGATGTGTGCTGAAAAAACATGTGTGTTTTGGTACATATGAGGTCATTCAGGGGAAAATAAGCTGTGGGTAGCAGCTAGAGAAGGCCACATTTAGTGGCATCCAAAATAGAAGTCCATTGGGTCAAACTTATCTCTGGCTTATTCTCAGGCAGCTGAGTAACCACTTGTATTTTTGTCCTGTCACTTCTCCCTCCCCACTCCCAAAGCTTCATTATGACAAAACTATTAAGAGCATTTCACTTCCCCTCTCAAAAGAATCTGGATGCACCCGCATGAGGGTGCCTTCTGTGGGTATTAAATATGAATTCTGAGCTGTCCTCAAGGAAGGACAGGTGTACAAATCCCCAGATGGAACACCCTGGGAAGCAGAAAGGAAAGCTTTATATCTTTAGCGCTTACCTTCCTACTACTTGGACTCATGAAGTTGAAAAGGATTCAGCTCTTACCATTTTAAGTATCTTTTTCTGTCACTTATGTACATTCTGAATTTTAGGACATTTCTTTGACCATGTTTACTTCCTAAAGAAGCTTTTGGGAGTGATAGTATTGTTATATCGTGACGCTTTTGCAGAATGAATAAAGTTTTAATATGCAGCAAAATTTCAATTTTTTTTTTTTAATGAAAAAAATTTTGATTCTTAGAGCAGCAACCTTAATGAATTATAGACTTGTTGGCTTGCTAAAGTATTATATTTTTCAAGCTGCCTTCCTATACTTCCTTCACGCTGCACATGTTTATATATGTTTTCGTACAAGAAGACAATGACTTCTTGCTTTCTGTAGATCAGTGTAAGATTATTTTCCCTGCCTGTGTGGTGCTGTTCTCTCTTCGTCTTCAATTTTGGCTCTGCTTAATACTACAAGAACTAACATTTTTCTGATATCGCTGTTTAAGCTGAAGAATAGCTGTACTTCTAACAAAATTATTATGGGTAGAAAAAAAGGGGGAAGGTGGCAATTGTAAAAAGCAATAAAAACGTGCTACAGAATCTTTGTACCAAAAGGTGATCTACATTATCAAAGTCCCTGAGAACTCTGCTTTACAGTTTAATATATTTAACAAAATTTATATATATACATATAAATAT